>BPLR01006902.1:0-83988 GCA_021605095.1 Caerostris extrusa | reverse complement strand
TGTAAATCAAAACATGTAAAGAAAACATGTAAATCAAAACCTCACGATGTAGCACTACCTAGCATTTAATAATATTCGTAGGAAATGTAATGATATAATATCAGGTGGGCCATCTGTTGAAATTTTTTTTTAATGTGACATGTAAATCAAAACATGTAAAGAAAATATGTAAATCAAAACCTCACGATGTAGCACTACCTAGCATCTAATAATATTCGTAGGAAATGTAATGATATAATATCAGGTGGGCCATCTGTTGAAATTTTTTAATGTGACATGTAAATCAAAAACATGTAAAGAAAACATGTAAATCAAAACCCACGATGTAGCACTACCTAGCATCTAATTATATTCGTAGGAAATGTAATGATATAATATCAGGTGGGCCATCTGTTGAAATTTTTTAATGTGCATGTTATTTTGACAGTCGCCTGTTATTTCATTTTTAAATTGCTTTTTTTTTTTTGAATTAATTTTTATTCACAATATGCATTTGATGATTTTTTTTTTTATATACTACATAAAAAAAATCTCTAAAAAAAACAGCATAAAAATAGGTTTGACTATACTTAGTAGTATAATTTATGTATGTATACTTGTATATATATACTTGGTTATACACTGAAGTGACAAAAGTCATGGGATACCTCTTAATATCATGTCGGCCCTCCTTTTCGCCCGGCGAAGTGCAGCAACTCGACGTGGCATGGACTCAACAAGTCGTTGGAAGTCTTCTGCAGAAAATATTGAGCCATGCTGTCTCGATAGACGTCCCTAATTGTGAAAGCGTTGATAGTGCAGGATTTTGGGCACGAACAGACCTCTCGATGATGTCCCATAAATGCTCGATGGGATTCATGTCGAGCGATGGTGGCCAGATCATTCGTTGGAATTGTCCAGAATGTTCTTCAAACCAGTCGCGAACAGTTGTGGCTCGGTGACATGGCGCATTGTCATCCATAAAAATCCCATCGTTGTTTGGGTGCATGAAGTCCATGAATGGCTGCAAGTGATATCCAAGTAGCTGAACAGAAACACTTTCCAGTCAATGTTCGGTCCAGTCGCACCAGAGGACCAAGTCCATGCCATGAAAAAACAGCCCACACCATTACGGAGCCACCACCAGCTTGAACAGTGCCTTGCTGACAGTTTGGGTCCATGGCTTCGTGAGGTCTGCGCCACACTCGAACCCTACCATCAGCTCTTACCAACTGAAATCGTTACTCATCGGACCAGGCCACGGTTTTCCATTCATCTAGGAACCAACCGATATGCTCACGTGCCCACGAGAGTCGCTGCAAGCGATGTCGTTCTGTCAGTAAAGGCACTCGAGTCGGTCTTCTGCTGGAATAGCCCAAGAAAGCCAAATTTCTCCGCACAGTTCTGACAGACAAGTCCCTTGTACGTCCCACATTGATTTCTGCGGTTATTTGACGCAGTGTTGCTTGTCTGTTAGAATTTACGACTCTTTTGCAGACGTCGCCGGTCTCGGTCGTTAAGTGCAGGCGGTCGACCACTGCGCTGTCCATGGTGGGATGTTATGCCTGAAATTTCTCATACTCGGCGGCACACTCTTTGACACAGCGATGCTACTGCCATCTAAAAAAATTTGCATATTGCTATCCCATGACTTTGTCACTTCAGTGTATACTATAGGTATATGTACTTGGCATTATAAATGGTATATTTACTTTGTATGTAATATGATCCTTAGGGGTAATGAACAAGCGGATCTCCTTGCAAAAAGATGTGCCAGCTTACTACAACATCTTAATACAGTCATTCATTATTGGTGGATTAAAAAAATTAAAAACATTTTATTTACAACTAATTTCTTGCGGGATCTTCAGATTCGTACAGCCCTAAAAATTGGAGAAGGGTAAAGCTCTTCGCTTATTCTCGATAAACCAAGACTCAAAGCAGTGCCTGTCTTTCGCCTATCTTCAGAATATTGGACCTGCTGCCTATCTGCACCCTATAGGCATTTCAACTGATCTTATTTTTGTAACTCTGAAGAAGTAATGGACGGGGACATCTGTTCCGATGTGGGGCACTTCGTGAACCCACAGAGGAGTCGAGATATTGAGAAACAAAAAATAGGCTTGATTAGGCTTTGATTTTTGATCTTATTTTTGTTCTTACTTCTTGATATTTCTATTGTTCTTAGTGTTGTTGTTCTATGCAACTTTTTACCTAGCCATTGAAATAAGAAAAAAAATATTACATATATATACTTGCTATCGTTCGTTTATGCATCGTTTTTATATTTGATTTTACGCAAAAATAAACCTCGACGATCAATCAAATAAACTCAAGGATGACTATGTTCGGTAAATATTTTAAAAACTCTATTATGACTACCTTAAATTGTCTTCACGGTCAAATTACAAAAATTTATAAGAATAAAATATGAAACTTACCCTTTCATTTTTACAGAAATTAGTAATCGCCAATTTACAAAAAAAAAAAAGAAAAAAAATGGGGTGATGGATTTTATACCTACCTGTATTTTATGACACTAAAACAATTATTTTTAATTTTTTTTTTTATTTTTTTTATTTGTATTTCTGATTTTGTATTTCCTATATTTTGTTTTTGTATTTTTCTGTTTTCTATTACGCTTTTTTGTATTTTCTAAAATATAATTAATAATTTGTTGATGGACTTATTAGTTAATTTTAATTGTAATGTGCTTGAATTGTAAGCGAACTACAATAAATCTCATCTCATTAATGTCAAATCATGTGGAATCTTGTATAATTATAATAAATCTCATTTCATAAATTTGATTACATGAATACCAATCATAAAAAAATAATAATTTTATGTTAGCTCTTTACCTATTAAAAGGAGATGGTGTGAAACTAAGTGGGACGAACAGAAAACCAATAGAAGATATTGCCACCGTCTGTTTTCTTTTCGATGTAATCTGCGATGATTCCCGGAAATATAGTCCCAATGCACCTAGAGATACTCCTTCCAGTATCACACCAACCATCATCTGCAAGAAACTGCTAGATGTCACCAGAATGACAAAGCTGCCTGCTGAGACGAGGGAAACAAAGAGCTGAAAAAATTCGTCTTGGACAGTATTCCGGTGTCTATAATCCAACCAAGAACAATGCTTCCTGTCATGTCCGAGACAGAAAAACACATCAAAAGGTATGTGGAACTTTTTATAGAAATTCCTATGTCGAGTCCATAGTCTACAAGAATTGTTGGTGTTACCACAAAAAGGAAAGATGCAAAGGCTTCGCCGATGCAAAGACAAAGGTACAAAGGATCTTTGAAAATACTTAAATCGTACAAACAGGACATTTCTTCAGCAATTGATGATGTCTCTGAAGCATCTTTTTTTCAATCTTCCTTGTAAATATTCTGTATGAGAATGGTCTGCTTCGTGTTTTGAGATAAGAATTCAGAAGTCTTATTATGTCTGCAATGTTCTTTGTCCATGTATTCAGATATATCATCTGGAAGAGATCTTATATTTAGAAGACGTATTGGATTTAATTTCAAATTTTCAACATTGTTTTGTTTGGCGTTTAAAGTCGACCCATAGGTAATTGTTGTACTTAAAGTGGTTATTGGATTTTGCAATGTGCTTTCTTGTACTTTAGGTTCATCTTTCTCAGATTTTGTGTTATTTTTGCTTGAGTGGGACATTTTGAGTTTAATGTCCGAGTTTGAGTCATATTTTGATTGATCAGTGGATAACATATATTTATCTTTTTTAAAACAATCATTTCTATTCACCTGCGTGGGTAAACCATGGTGAGATTTCTGATCTACTGATAATTTACCACTGGCATTTCCTTCTGTGTTATAATTATCTGATTGAATGTTAAAAACTCTTCTTTTATCAGATGCATCTGATGAAATTTCGAATTTTGGTTTTTTTAACAAGATAGCTGCTGCAAATCCGTGGAGAACAATTCCAGCTAAAATTAGAAACGTCCCTGATATGCCATACTTTTCCAGAAGAATTTCAGCAATTGGCGGAAGTATGAAACCTGACAGAGAAGATCCGGCATAAGTTAAACCATAGGCTTTCGTGACATGCTTCTTGAAGTAGAGATTTACGATTTGAGGCAATATGCAAGTTGCAAGACCACATCCCATGCCTGAAAAGACACATAAATTAAAATTGCATTGAAAATATATTGGCATCCATATTTTAAGACTTCAGTTAAGGGGTTATTGTTTTTTAGATTTTTTTTAATATTCATGCATATTATTTTCTAAAGACAAAACAGTTCCCACGACAAAACAATTTTATTTTATTAACTTCACCCTGATTAGTGCTCCGGCCCTTTTTCAAGTTCGAATACCGATTTGTACCATGGATGTTTGTAGTGGTTCGGAATCAACTTTAAATAGTAAGTCCCGATCTAATATGACTGTTGGACGTAGGGCAGACAAACGTACCCCTTTAAAAAATCTCCTATCTCGAAATCTTCCAGGTAGGCAGACTGCCTTTTTCCCTTTATGGGGCTGTTGACCCGATGAAGAGAAACGTTATTTATATGAATTTTCAAAATATATTAATTTAATTAATAAAACAAACCAATGTATTAAAAAAAGTAATCATCAAGAAAAAGAAGGTAATAAAAATAGAAGCAATTCCTAAAATAGAATAATAAAAATAGATATAGATCCCTAAAATAGAAGTATAAAAATAGATACAAACCCTACAATAATAATAGAAATAGAAACAAATACTAGAAAAAGAAACAAATCCTTCTATGCTCACTCAGGAAAAGCGTGAAAAGATCTTTTGAGAAAAGCTAACACTATTATTGTAAGGAATGGTAACTTCTTATATTGTATCTATTGTTCATTTGTTATTTGCTCGAATTAAGAAAAACGTATTGTTTAATTTCATAAGTTCGTAAAACTAACATTGGTTGTCAAAATTTCTTAATATTGAAAAAAAAATGAAAGTAATTAATGCTTTACAAATTTTTTTAATCATAACTATTTAGTATATTTTATTATTATTATTATTATTATTATTATTTGGAATATTTTGCAATCAGAGAAATTTAAAACAGAATTTATTTTCTTAAAAGAGAAATAAACACTTATTTAATATAAGTCCATAATCTTCCATGTACCGTACAAGACTCCCCACAAAAGTATCATCTGCAGGATGTTCTGAGCCAGAAAACAGCTTCCTACTCCGACAAATGCCATGCAACATCCAAGTACAATGACGAAACGGATTCCCAGCCTTCGAGCAAGCAAACCTGATAAAGGACCTGAAAACAAACAATGATAATTAAGAATGATAAATATTATTATAATGTCTTCAAATACCAGCCGTTTGCATCTGAGATCATTTGCTATTAGAGCAGTGGCTGATATGTAGCACATTCAACGTTACAAGTTGGGCATCCATAGAAGTCTTGTTACCCAAATTCAGCCACCGCAGTATAGAAAGAATGCTCTGTTCATCACGAGATCGATTAAGTGATTAAGCGATACCACTTTGTTAGCTACGCGATGTCTGTCTGTTGCTAAGCTATGCCAGTCTGTTGGGAGGCCTAACGACTCTGCTTGGAGACCTAACAACTAGGCGATACCTGTCTGTTGGAAGGTCTTGATGACTGTGATTACCATTGAGAATGTCAACATCAGACACGAATATAATTCCAGGACACATATGATTGGCATATATCTGGATATGTGAACCGTGTTTGGCTTTGAATTACATTGTTGGAAAACGAATGATATGCATGACGTGACCTACGATAATGTACCATGAGAGAATAATTTAAATGGCTACAAAAAATGTCAACACATCATTGAGCTGATAAATCTGTCATAAGGTCACTAGAGTAATACGAGATCAACATCAGGTAAGAATATAATTCCAGGTCCCATATGACTGACATATATCTGGATGTGTCCATCGGACTGATATATCTGGATGTGTCCCATAGGACTGACATATATCTGGATGTATCCTGGATGTGTAGGACTGACATATATCTGGATATATCCCATAGGACTGACATATATCTGGATGTGTCCCATAGGACTGACATATATCTGGATGTGTCCCATAGGACTGACATATATCTGGATATATCCGGATATATATCTGGATGTGTCCCATAGGACTGACATATATCTGGATGTGTCCCATAAGGACTGACATATATCTGGATGTGTCCCATAGGACTGACATATATCTGGATGTGTCCCATAGGACTGACATATATCTGGATGTGTCCCATAGGACTGACATATATCTGGATGACTGGCATATATCTGGATGTATATATGGACATATATTTTACATATATCTGGATGTGTTTGGTCTTGAATTCCATTGTTGGAAAAAGAAATGACAGCTGTGACGCCTATGACGGGCTCTAGGATAATGTGCCATGAGAGGGCAACTTAAGTGGCTGTAAAATCTCAAAGCATCATTGAGCTGATAAATCTGTCCTTAGAATCACTAGGAGCATTGATGTCATAAAAGATCAACATCAGACAAGAATATAATTTCAGGACCTATAAGATGGACATATATTTAGATATGTGAACCGTGTTTAGCCTTGAATTGGCATTGTTGGAAAACGAATGGTATACTATGAAATGCCCTAGAATAATGTGCCATGAGAGGGTAACTTAAATAGCTTCAAAGTGGCAACACATCATTGAGCTGATAAATCTGTCCTTAGGATCACTAGGAAATTTATGTCATAAGCGATTGTAACCAAAACCACCAAATGAAGAATAACAAATGTATGGCGCTGAATAAAGGCTAATTGGAACCACTGCACCTCTAAACTTGGATGGTTATTTAGACCAAGACTGAAGCGGATTCTTTGCAAGACACTAGATGATGCCAGTCTGCTGGAGGCCTTGTTGATTAGTTACGAAACCATCCCAAACGATTCTATTGATGTCGTGATGGAAGATACTATAGATGGTATGGAAGAGGCTGTAGCACGTTTTATTACGCATAATGATGCCTTTAGAACAATTCGAACTTATTTCACAATCATACAATATTAACTCGCATTTGGGTACTCTATCCAGAGTTTTCATTCCTCTGATGAATTTCTTATACCAACCATGGTTAAGAGAACCTTTATATAGCAATGTTCGTATGGTAAAAATGACTGTTGCTCGGCATGATCAGACAGCTTCATGCTCAAAGACGTTCATCTTGTTGACAGCGTCATAAGGGCATTATTTTTTTTGTGTCTCCAGGCAACTGTAACGATAGCAACGAGAAAAGATAAGTCGTTGCAAATGTTAATACTATATATGGCACTATTTGCGTTGTGGAAGAGTGCGTTATGATTTTCAGTGGCAGAGGCATTTTTAGTGGGTATTCTGTGCTTATTTGTTTGTAAAATCTGGGAGGTGAGGGAATGTAGATAGCTAATAATCGAGTCAGTATACTACGAAAACTAAAATTTATATAAATAGATGCAATTAATACTTAAATAGTTTCAACAAACAGAGATTGTTAAGAATTATTACATAAGTAGGAAAATTATGAAGTAGTTTCTTTGATGCATCAATGAATATGAGATATGAGTGAAGAATTATTTTACATATAAAAAATTGGCAAATAATAAAATTCATTCTTCATCCATAATTAAATTTAAAAAAGGCTTATGAATTTAATATTACTAGTAAAATATTTTAATTCTTTCTAAGTACTTTATATATTACTTAATTTGTTTCTTCTTTTCTTTTTCAGAGAGATTCTAGTGACAGATAAAGCAAACTGAAAAGGTTTATTTACAAAGAAAATACTTTCTTTGTAGTATTCTAAGAGCTTTAATAACATTACATAAGTGTATAAGAGACGCTTACCCGACACATATCTCATAGTGACACCGAAAACAAATGGAAACGATGCTTGTTCCCGATTAACATGGTGCAGATCCATGGTACCAATGAACAGCAGCCCAGATATTCTGGTCATGCCATACATCAGTAAATAAACTGAGCAGCATGCTACAGCTACTGTCCAACTATAAAAACTGTCCGGTCCATCGGTGTTCATTTTGCTACTACTTTAACCTAAAATAAAGAGCAAAACCAATAGGATGCATTATGTAACAAAATTTCGATGATTGGTTAAATCAGATATACATCAAAAACCATTTTTGGCAATGGGTGGCTTACAAAGAACTTTAACTTACTATTTATAGTATATTTTTAAATTAAATTATTCTAAACCTTTAAATTGGGTCTGATGGCCGGGTGACTGGCACTTGGTAGCATAGGTTTCGGGTTCGAGTCCCGGCATGTATGTTTGTAGTGGCTCTAAACAGAAGGTTACAGTTACATTAACCAGGGCCTGGTCTAATGTAACTGTAAAACGTTGAGCGTAGGCTGGCAACCCTATTCCGTAAAAGGAAACATCTCCTGTCTCGAAATCTGCCAGCAGGTAGACAGCCTTGGCCCACCAAAGGGCTGTTACGCTAATGAAGAAGATGAAAACCTTTAAATTGGTGTGGACTTTCCGGAAAGATTTAATATTCCAACGGCCTAACACATGACATTCTGGTAGCATACTCAGTAACGTGCAAGACAGTTCTAATTCCCAGGTAGCGACTATTGCAGTCACTGTTTTCATGAACAAGGGGACACAATGGTGATTATATTAACGTAGCATGCCGATACTGTGGTTAGACTGACATTCGAGAGTTTTCTGGGTTTTCTTTCCTACGACACCCGCAGCATGATGGTCAATTGCCTAGCGCTCGGGTCTTCGGTATCAAAGGCTTCAGGTTCGAATCTGGCGGATGCATGGATGTTTGCTAATTGTTCGGAATCCACATTAAAAACTGTAGGTCCCGGACTAATTAACATAAAATGTGTACAAAATACCGTAGAGCGATGAACCAAATCCAAATTCATACGACACCCAAATGAGTGGCTGTTATTCGTAAAAGCCCATCGGTGTGTGGTTCGAGGCATTTAAAAGTGGAATATAAAGCCCACTGATATTCTACAATAAAAAAATTTCCTAATCCAGTACAAAAATAAAAATTTCTTCATAAAACTATGAAACCTAGAATTTATGAATTCATTTGTTATATTTCTATGTAATATTTTTTTTTTTTTTCGTAATAAATGTATATATTTCCATATAATAATTTATTTCTATTTAATATTTTTTTTCCTATGTTATATTTTTTTTTCCTACGTAACATTTTTTTGTGCCATATTTTGAAAGACAGTATTTTAAAAATATTCTACTAGTAATAAACCTTTTCGCGGAAATAAATATACAAAGTATTAAAATCCAAATATATCATAATACAAATTTGTTATTGCTTTTAAATTTTAGAAATATTAATATGATGGCTTACAGGCATGTGAATTAAAAACAAAAATAAATATTTAATAAATATTTAAAATAAATAAACAATAAATAAATATTTAAAAATAAAAAACAATAAATAAATATTTAAAATAAATAAATATTTAAAATAAATAAATATTTTCAAAATAAATAATAAATAAATATTTAAAATATTTCGGAACGCTTCTTAACCATATTAATTAAGAATAATCATAAGAATTAAAAGCTAGTTTATGTGTGTTTTTGAATGATCACATAATTAACTCACTATTACCTCTAATCATGTATATTTCTGAAGTAAATATTTGCATTTATCTTTATTTTTTTAAGAAAAGTCATAATTAGATTGTTTTTTTATTTATTGTGTCGTTCTCAACCATTGAAAATAAAAAATAAAATTAATAATAAAATTTTAATATTTTTTTAATTTTTAAAAATTTTAAAAATTTTATAATAATAATTTCTTACGCATAAACATTTCGGTAATCCTTTAAATTTTGAAAAACATATTAATAAATTTTTAACAAAAAAAATCTTACTTGGCTATGAATTTTAAATTATTATAAGAAAAATCTTCAAAAACTCATTAAATAATGTAAACATTAAAAACACTACTAAAAATTAAAAATATTCTATTTCACAGAAATAAAACTGTTTTTGACTACTGTCGTATGATTAATTTGGTTTATGACATTAAAATATTAAACTGACTACAGTCAGTGATATCCCCGCATTATAGTCCATGTTGGACCATAGTCGTCTGCCTACTGGCAAATTCTGAAACATAAGATGTTGTTTTGTTTGTAAGGGGGTAGGTTTGTCAGCCCTACCAGCAGCAGTCATATTAGACTGGGAGCCTCAGGTTAAAATGGGTTACGAACCATTACAAGCATCCATGACACCGCCGAGAATCGAACCCGAAACTTGTGGCACCGAACGCCAGAGCGCTAGTTACTCTACCATCAGGTCCCTATATTAAACTATAATCATTTAATCTTGCAGATTGTATTATAATTCCTTAAAAAGTTAATTTTACTGTGAATTTTTAATTACTGTAAGATTTACCTTCGAAAATCTGAAAACTGAACAAAAACTAATCTGATGAACAAAAACTAATCTGATGAACAAAACTTTATATTCGCATATATAAGTTCTTCATTCGATTATTGGCATTTCTAAGCTGTTATGTAAATTTGTATTTCTGCAAAAATAATGCATTAATAATCAACATGATCAACATGCAGTAAAATAGATGGCTCTAGTATAGGCTCTACTCCAAATATATGCCTTTAATTTGTCTAGAAATCTCTAACGCAAAGAAATTTAAAAACAAAATTTAATGTTGATTTAATTTATATAAAGAATCGATAAATGAATCTAAAGTAATATCAATAACAATAATCGATATCTTTAAAATATCGATAACAATAAAAGTTGTTACTTACATGTGTGCATACAATAATACAAGATGCAAAATTTAAGCATACCAACTCATGACTTTCTGTTTCAGGAAATAACTGAAAACTACACATTTCTTCTTTTTTTTTTTTATCATAATTGTCAAGAGTTGACGTTTTCAAGTTCAAACTTTTCACGAAGTTTTATGGTGAGCCATATATTAAATTAAAAGAAAAATAAACTTATTTGTACTTCTGAAAATTAACTTTGTCCTTCATTCATTTTTGCAAGGGATTTATGACCAAGATAAAACTCGATATGCCCTTTTCTGCGTATCTAATTAAAGAAAATGCAGATGTGGCAGTGAATAAATAACAATGTATTACAAAAATACAGAAATAACAATGTATTACAATCAGGGCCGGATTTTCCTATAAGCTAACTAGGCTTCAACCTAGGGCCTCAAGATCAAGAAGGGCCTACATTTAAATTGTTAGCAAAATTAGAATTACACTATTCTAAAAACAGTAAACACTAAAACACTGAATCAAAAATTAGAAGAAATTCTACACATATGACTAATAAACAAACATAAAAATGTATTCGCGTTCGGCTCATTGGGTCTGTTCGTTTGTATATACTAGATTGCACCAAAGTATAGTTCATACGTTCACTGATTGCTATGGCGAATATTGACGTGCCTTATGCTACTAAGCTCTGGTTTGTTCTTGCATAAATAAAGTGCAGATTGATGTAGATTGGAACAAACAAACGAACATAATTAATACTTAAACTTTAAATGCGAATTATTATGAAATAAATTTATCTGAATTGAATTTGCTTTAATCTTGAATTTTGTTTCTTTGTAAATGTTGTGTGTTATGTTTGATTAGTTATTGTTACAAGTATTATATATGGTGCTGAGAATAAATGCCAAAATAAGTGTTCTCGACATTTTTTTTTTTTTTTATTATCCGTGCCACATTTTTTATAAAGTTTAGTACCAATCACAACATGTTTCATTTAATATATTGATATATATCACAGTAATGATGTATTTCATTATCTCTCATGTAATTTACAAACTTAAAAATGGGAGGTGAAAGGCCCTCATAAGTGGAATAGCCTAGGGCCTCTCTTCATCTAAATCCGGCCCTGATTACAATAAATACAGAAATAACATTTTTTAAATAAAACTAGCTTAGTGCTATTTTATCTTCATGTGTTATCAAAAATTATATTATTCTAAAGTAGTTTAAAAGTTAACAAACATAAATTGATATGTTTTTCCTTTAATTAAGTATAATTGTCATAATTAATATTGGTTCTATGTTTAATATTAGTTCTAATTATTTCCGTATTAGTTCTTATAGAAAACACATTCAGCTGAAGATATTTGGAGTTGAACGTAGAAATATTCGGTATTATTATTATTACTACATATTAATTTTTATTATTACATATTCTAAAATTATTAATTATAATTATTAATTAACACTTATTATTTCTTTACGTAATTTGTTACTGGTATGATAGCCTTACACTGAACTGTATTCTATGCTATTTCTCCAATTATAATATCTTCATCCGTCATTATTATTTTAACTAAATGAAGAATTGCCTAAGAAAATTATAAATGTAAAAGAGTAAATACTTGATAAACGGAAAAATTTCCTCTCCTTTTATTGTTTATAAATTAGATGATAAACATCTTTCATCTCACAGTTTTTCTGTGAAACTTCAGAAAGATTTTAATCCTTTTGTTATTTTCTAATTTTGTTAAATTAGCAGTAAGTTTCTTGAGATTAAAACTATTAGCTACAAGCAATGTTTTAAATAATTCATATGTAAATTTCATATTCAGCATCAAAATTATAAAGCTTTTTTTATGTTATTAAATTTAGAAAACATTAAAAACATTCAAATTTAAATTAAACATTTTGCTATTGAAACTAAATAAGTGAAACAAAAATTAAATGTTGTTAAAAGGTTTCCCATAAATTTAGAAAACATTAAAAACATTTAAATTTAAATTAAACCTTTTGCTTTTGAGACTAAATAAGTGAAACAAAAAATAAATATTTTTAAAAGGTTTCCCAAAAGATGTCGTTTATTAAAAATTTTTTTGTTTAAGATGCTATTTCATTTAAAGATACTATTAATTTTTTTATTTTAAAATGTATTTTTTAATATAGAATTTTTAATAACTAGAGTTAAAATCAAGAATTTGTTACAAATCGATGTAATTATTAATAATTTTTAACTTCATAATAGTTTAAGTCTGTATTCATCAACGAATTTTTTATTATATTTGTTCTCTTTTTAATTCAAATAATTTAATTTTCAGTTTTTGTACAGTTAGATTAGAATCATAAGCCAGAAAGAATATTTTACTTGCGAAATAATTACATCATTAAATTTAAAACTTTAAATTTTAAATGACCCTTTTTTTTTTTTATTCAACAACTTTTTTTTTCAACTTTTTACAAAATTTTAAAATTTTTATACTTTTCATTTTTTTTCCGTCATTTTTATATAAGTATTCTCCTGTCATCCCCTTATGCAGCAAATACAAGCCAAAGGTACTGACTGCCGAAATATTTTCTCAGAAGTCCTGAATAGAGAATTCCTGGAAATACACCCAGGAATCCAATGTTTGACAACGAATCAAAATGCAGCTCTGATGGAGAGATAAAATCGATATCCAATATGGCGGCCTCTGCTCGTAATTATACCATTTAGGCAAAATATTCTTCTTTACGTACTTTAATATTTTAAAAATGGCGTATTTTTTTTTTTTTTTTTTTTAATTTAAAATAAGCAACAACAATTATTTCCGTTAGAATATTTCGCTAAAAAAACCTTTAAAATTTAAATACTATACGAACAAAAATATTTTGTTTGTTATTCGATAGATGGCACTAATAAGCATTTTCTGTAAATTTTTCAAATCCATTTTCGGTTTCTTGTATACAGTCAACAAACTGGGAAAAAAACAGACAACATATTTTTATTATACAATCATTTTTTTTAGAATTTAAATTTTTTTTAAAACTGAAAATTTTTTATAAATGCTGTAATTATAATACATAAATTAAAATATTTTACTTGTTTTTAATAGATGGCGCTACTTGTTGAATCAATAAAACTCAGTTATATTCTTTTAAACTGAGTAAAAATTTGAAAAACTGAAAAAAATTATTTATCAAATAGTCACCCTTTCTTTTTTAAAAATATATTTATGAATTTCTTTTCTTTTTAATACATTTTTAATTTACTTGCAATTTGGGTTATCTTATTTAAATTTTTTTGATACAGTTTTGGATCCCTTTTTCAACATTTTAATTTTAATACATTAGAATATTTCTTGTATGTCAAATAAATCTTCCTTTTGCTTTGATTTGAAATCAAGGTGAATTAACGTTCATGTTAATACATAACAAATCCTCCTGACATAAACACTAAATATTTGGAACTATTACACTAATGCATTAATTACAAAAGTTTCCATTACAAGGAAACAAAATCGATAATTAATAATAATTTCATCACTCATCTCAATCATGAAAAATAGAGGATAGTAACAATTAAACTTATCTCATTAAATTTATTTTCTTTCTAAATTTATAAGAAAACTTTAAATTTTTATTTAAAATAACTATGTTTATTAGATAACAGTTATTTTATTTAAAATGCAAATCATATTCTCATACTGTTCTGTAAGACAACAATTAAAAAATTAACATGAATTAAATCTTAAATAAATAAAACGGTTAACAAAAAGATAATATGGAAAAATATTTTTAAGAATACACACTTTAATTCTGGTCAATATCAAGATTATTAGTAATTAATCTCCGACTTGTAAAGAAATCTATTAAATTACTTTAAGTCAAAAATTATTTAAAATCTAGATAATTTTCACAATAATATATTGTGAAATGCTCTTTAAACCATTGTTTTTTTTTTTCCTTCTTTTTCAGATACAAAATCACAAGTGAAAAAAAAATAATAATAATAGCATATATGTCTAGTTAAACTAAAATAAATTTCCCCTTTTACATCAGAAGAACACACACACATTAAAATATAAATATATTTTGAAGGAGAAATTAAATATTTGTAATTAATTGTCGTTTTTTACTTTAATGCAGTTGATTACTTGCAAATAATTGTTTTTCTAATAATAATTTTTTTAATAAAAATAATTTATATAATAATAATAATAATAATAATTTTTAAAATAATAATAATAATAGTTTAAATAATAACAATAATTTTAAAAATAATAATAATAATAGTTTAAATAATAATAATAATTTTTTTTTTCTAATCTAAAAGAGTTACTCAATTAAAAACTAGGATTTATTTTCAAAAGTAACATTTGCTATAAAAGCATTTCTATGTTAATGATATACAATAAGTAATAATAATAATTACTGGGACTATGAATATAACTGTGTTAGCAATAAAAAAATTGAAGATTTTTTTTCTAATAAATCTTCGATTTTAATCAACATAAAAATACTCAATATTGCATTCGCAAATTTTATTAATACAATTTTAATCAAGTTTTTTTTAAAGTACCTTTTAAAATAGAAAATAATTAAAATTGTATTGCTAACAAATTTTACTTCATTATTTAAAATAGAAAATACTACGGTTGCATAAAATTAAAACTACGATTATGTGTGTATTATAACAGGGTTATTTAAGATGATTCACTCAGTGAAAACATTTTTTTTTTTAATTTATTAGCTGTTATTTATTTGAATTCAAACATAGGATACTATAATTAAACAAAAAAAAAAAGATACTGTTATTTTCAGCCGTTGATGCTGTTAATTTTCAATTGAACTAATTTGTTTACAATTATATTTGCTAACTATTATTATTATGCTTACTATTATTTTTTACTAATTTGTTTGCTTTCGTATTTTTATTAACCAATTTAACTATTACAGCCTAAATAATGTTTAGAAAATCTTTCCTCAGATCAAATGTAGATGGCAGCACAAGTTATAAATTTGTATTCATTTGTTTGTTTTTTGCAGGTTTTTTTTCCACCAATCTAGTTTAATGATATTAATTATAACACATTTTCTATTTTATTTTCCATATTTCAAGCCTTGAATATAAAATTACCATTTCTTTCACTCTAGAAATTTGTGATTAAACTCAATGATGTACAATTGCTGAGTATATTTCTATTCAATTATCTTTGATTTCTTACTGGTTGTTATCATCAAATACCTTTAACTGTAAACACGTTTTAGTTAAATGACAAAGCTGTAAAACATTATTTGTCTTATATTTATTTTATTTAATAATATAATGTAAGAAATAATATAACATAATAGAATTAAATAGGAATAATAGAATAGAATAAATTTTGCATATTCATAATTGAAAATGCATGTATTCATCCAAATAGATTTGCTCATTTTAATAAATTATTCAAAGAAATTGTTTATTTTAGAAGACATTTTTAAAATAGAATATGTTTTTTACAGATAAATATTATTGAAATAATAAAAAATAATAATATAGACAGGGAATCTACTTTCAGTTTAGCACGTTATTGACAACAGTTATAATCTTCTGCAATAAATTAAAACATTGAATAATATATTATTCTTAAATTTTATAATTTTCCTTTTTACAATAGCTGAATTATGTTCTGTGTTTAAATCTTTCATAAAATAACCGAAAATCTTTGTAAAACAATTACCTATTATATTTTTTGAATAAAATGGACTTATGATGATTCAAGTCTGAAAGAAAAGCAAGATCTTCTATATGCCATTAAGTAATTCTAACTATCTCTATGTTAATATTAATGTAAAGATCAAATAAGAGTTTTAAACAAATTTATTTAAATTTTCTAATTTTAATTTTAAAAAAATTTCACTTAAATTAAAATGTTAAAATTTTTTTTTTTTTTTTTTTTTTTACATATTTCCTAGAAAATTTACCTTTAAAAATAAAAAGCTATTCTTTTGCATATTTCTTCGTTATAAAATTAAGTTGCGCTTTTTTTACTCTTTTAATACCAGCTACTTAACTAAACAGTGCAATGTAAAGTAAATTAGAATATATCTAGTGATCGATTAGAATATACCTATACTGTAATCCTAAAGTCGATATATCCATGAATTTAGTGATACCAGTGCTGTAGTGGTCAAATAACTGACCCTACATTATATCCATGAATTTTATGGGCTTATTGATGAAGTAACTGATTCTACGGGATACCCATGCATTTTGTGGGCTTAGTGGTCAAGTTACTGATTCTACAAGATACTCATGAATTTGGTAATAATTTTTCTTGAGATCTTGAGGAACTGAGTTATGAGTTGGCAATTGGCAACTGGCGTACCGTTTACGGAGTACCAACAGGGGAAATAGCCCTTAAACCTCCTCATCTTAATTCATAAATATGCTTTTAGAATTCTAATTGGCTGCTTTAAGGTTATGAGTTATGAGTTATTGCAGAGAAGTTCACAGAAGTTTCGAACGTGCTTTTGGGCAAAAATGACTGACTCAAACCCCTTTCATTTAAATGGGTTACCCCGTGTAAAAAACTAACCTTGGTAGTTTAAATTACCCCCTGTTTGAAAGAAACTAACATTACATACACTATGTTACATACTAACTAACACTACATATACTATTACTACCAACATTTTGCCGAGTTGATTTATTTGAATGACTCACACTTTGAGAATTTATTAAGATTCCATTTTTAATACAGGAACTGTATTATATGCACCTGTATGGGCTTCTCCCTGATTAAAAATTATCAATAAATATATGGACTTTAGAATCATAGAGTATTTCTATGGATAATCGACTCGTCTTTGTATTATATGAGAGAAATACCAAAAAAAATCACTCACATAGATAAATAACAGCGAAGCATTTTTGCTATTACGCAAGTCCATCTACCATTTTTTGTGGTTCCAGTCACTCTGTCAGGGATCCATAATCCCAAATCAGTTCTGTCATCGACCAGATGATGGCATATTACATTGAGTGATTCAAATTATCATGATCGTCCATGTGTTACGGATAACATTTTTACTGAAACACAGTTTCCTCTCATGTTTTAGACAGTTATGTGTATAATAACGTCATAATTCCGAAACTTTCGGAAATAATACAAGTAATTTTTGATGATATTTTTCTAGATAAATAATGATAATGAGATTGATGATTTTTAGAAAATAAGAAAAACCAGGTAACTGGCCTTTTTTATTATTATTATTATTTATTTTTAAGTATTATTGTTAAATTTTTAAATTCTCAAAATAATATATTTGTGATATAAGATTCTTTTCTAATATTTTATTAAAAAGTTCTAATTATAATGTAAAACTATAATTTAAATATATTCTGGTAAATCAATATGTGTAAAAGTAAAAAAAAAATTTTTTTTTAGTTGTTATTAAAACTTCAGTGTTCATGTTATTAATTAACGATTAATACTTAATTAGCTATTAATACTTTAAAAACTAATTATTATATATGACGTATTTCTTTCAAATCTACATTTTTTGATAAAGGCAAAAGACTAAAATTCAGGAAGAACAATTTTATCTTTTTCATAGAAATAACATGCAACTGTACATAGTAGATTATTATATTTTATTCTATAATAAAGTAAAATACAATACAATATATACTGAATTTAGAAAAAGAATTTCGAAAAGTTACACTTTCAGTTTGAATGTCGTTGCTACTGGTCACAATCACCACCAGTAGCAACGACATATGTTCGTTATTAAAAGATAAGTTAATATCTTATTATTATATAGATATGTTATGTTTGTTTATATGTTCGAGAGAGAGTATGTTCGTTTTTTAAAAGATAAATTTCTTGGATCCATAAATTATCGTAGAGTGTGTGGTATCTATATTCGGTAAAAATAATTAAAAAACTACATATGTCTGTAATTAAAATGCAACATAATTATAATTTTTAGTTTTACTTAATGAGCAAATATCACAACAAAAAGTTCATTTTAATAACAAAATTAAAAAGCATCGAAAATAACATAAAGATCTATTTAATTAAAAGAAACAAATACTTTATCACTATGTAAAGTGGATCTAATTGCAATAAAAGTTAACAAACATATTTTTTGAATGCATAATCCATAAATTATTTATCGAATTAAAGGTGAAATAACGCTATTGCATATCTCTGAAATAAAGAATGAATTCAAAATTAGTGTACCATTATTTTGAGACAGAAATAATTAATATATTAAGTTTCCAAAATTTAATTTTGAGAATTTAAGAAACTGCAATGTGATTTTTTTTTTTCCGTCGTTAATTAAATTTCAATCTTATAGCGTAGATTGAAAAAGGCAAGTAGTAACTCATATCTTTTAAATTTATAAATGAATATCATTTAGTAGAATAAACAAATCATAATAAACATATTATTTTAAATTATATTTGCATTCCGTTCTGTCATAATTTTATTCAATTGAGTAAATGAAAAAGAGACTTAATTAGATTTCTTTTATGAAATAGAGACATACATTATAAAATAAAATTATTCCATTTCTGAATTATTAAATTATTAAAAATTAAATTTAGTTTGGAAAAGGCGATGTTAATAATATTTTACATTTTAACCACATTGCATGATAAAAAGTAAATTGTTTATTTATGAAAACAAAACGAATATTTCAAAAAGAAATAGATTTTGTAAGAATGGATTATTATTAATGCGAAAAAAAGGGGAAATATTTTCAAAATAATTAATATTTTATAGAACTATTACATTTTCATGACAAGTTTTAAGTAGGAAAAAAGATTTAAATCTAAAAATGTTTGGCAGTGTATTTAACATTCTAATATCACATAAAATTTAATGAAAATTTTAATGTAGGAAAAAAAAAGATTTAAATCTAAAAACAATTTTTGGCAGTCTATTTAACATTATAATATCACATAAAATTGAATGAAAATTAACACAAAAAAGTTACTTCAAATTTAAAGAAGCACAAAATATACACACTAACTAATGTTTGTATTTTGAATATACACATAGATATTTAATTTTAGTAAAAAAAATCATTAAAAAATTTATATTACGAGATTGAATTGATATTAAATATTGATCAAGATATTTATATTATTAGTATTATTATTAAATGTTGATTAATATTAAGATATTGTGAAAAATTGATATTTTTGAGCAAATGTTTTATTTTTCCGTATATATAATTTTTATTAAGAAAAATAATTTAATTAATTCAAGGAATATAACTAAATATTTCTTATATAAATGGAATATTTATTAAATTAATATGAAATTACATTATTTTCTAGTTTTGTTGTATTTATACTTTATTCTCGTATTTTTTTTAAAATCTAATATCATTGATAATAAAAAAATTAAATAAATACACTAAAAAACCACTTTTCTAATGCATGTATTTTTCTTTAAGAAATTACACAATTTAAGTTTTACGCCAATTTTGGCGTTTTTTTTTTTGTGGTTGGCGAATGTTGAATAAGATTTCTGATTTACATTATTTTTTTACGTAGCTGTAGAAGCAGTACATAGACAGACTGATGTAAAATTAATGAATAATTTGAAACATACTAATCGTTAAATTGCAATCAACTGAAATTTTTTTAATAAATAAGAAAAAATTTGCATTGCCATTTTACAGTAAGAAATGCCCTGTTTAATTTTAGACCCGAAAAGTCGCCAGTGTCGCAACCCGAAGTATATAGTAAATTCCTTTAGGCTACCATAGTTTTATTCAAAGAATTCTACAAGAAATGTTCCAAATTTGATTGCCATAGTAGACAGGTATAAGGGTGGGTCTTTCACAGTGTGGGCTTTGAAAAAACCGGCTATGCTAAATGCAAGGCAATCGTAAGAGTTGGTAGTTAGAAGTCAAATTTGACTTCTAACTACGAGTACCCTGAGCTAACCCGTATGGGAGAAAACCCAGAAAACTCCCACCAGGTAGTTCGCCTCACGAGGCAAAATGCTGAACATCACAGAGGCCATCGAGTCTCCTCCGATTTTTGAAACAGTGTCTCCAACAAAGATGCCAGCAGATTGAACCTTCAACCTAATGTTGCCACTGAGCGACGAGTCAGGCACACGCTATTGCTAACTGAACTTCTGCGGCTTTTATATTGAAAAAGAGAAAATGACAAAACTTATATCATTGTTAATTGTGCATATTTGTTAATCATGCATAAGTAACAAAATATGTAAACGGCCATTCAGAATCTACTAACTTTGTACACCATTTATGACTCGATTATTATGCCTCCACACTGATTACGCTGCCTGATGGCCAACTGATTAGCGCTCTGGCCTTTGATACCACAGGTTTAAGGTTCGAATCCACTTTAAACTGTAGGTCCAGGTCTAATTATAATAAAATGTGCAAAAAATGACCGTAGAGCGACAAACAAAACAAAACCTCCGGACAGATTACAGAAGGACGTTGCTCAGTTACCTCTTGTGGCGTACGCTACAGACACTGCTTAAAAATTATAGAGATAATTACCAGTTGGAAAGTAATGTTAGGTGTTGCATCAACTGTAAAGTTGATTAGGGTTTTGGGGGAATCATCATCATTCAATTCCTTCTACTAGCTCACGCTCTCCCTATATATATCTTGTTCAAATTTTCAATCTTTTATAAAATATTTTCTATACATCCACTTAAATAAATTTTTTTAACTTGTAGTGGATGACACTAGATGTTAATACAATTTTTCAAATATTAATTCAGTAATTAAATTTAATTAATTAATTTTAGTTTTTCAATTTAAGTTGCCTATATCTACCAATAGATGGCACCAGATAAACTTAAAAAAAAATGAATGAAAATTATTTATAAAGACTTTCTGCAATATAGTGAAAAAAGTAGGAATTGGCTTTAAAGAAAAAAATTTTTATTTTACTTGTTTTTCTTTGTGTTCCTAATTTTTTTTCATCGTTTTGTTTTATTTTTCACCAATACAATCTTAACTGAGAATATTGAACTGTCAAAGAAGACACATGTCTGTCTCCCTTCGATCTCTGTAAGTGACAGGGAAAATTATTATAAATCACAACCAAAGGGGGATTATTGCTTAACATAATCATTTCAGTAAAAGCATTCATTGCAAGAGGCATGCATAAAAAGAAATAGTATTTAAAATTGAAGACCTCAATTATTTTTTTTATCAATTATTTATTTTTTTTCTCAATTGTTTACTTTCCATTGTTTATTTTACTGAAAATATTGAAAATTTTTAATTCATAAAGTTTTAAATTGCAATTATATTGCAATACTTCAAATTGCAATTTTCTTTTCAACTTGATGTTAAGGTTTAGTTGAGTTCAAATCAACTGAAGAAGTTTACCTCATGACATGTTCTGCTATACATTATATTCAGCACGTTTGTTTTCAATGATACTCGGTGTTCCTTTTTCTAAATCTTTCATAATTTTTCGCTACGGAATGGTTTTCATAAGTATAACTTAATGAAAAGCAGCTCTTAAAATTAACTTTGTTAACTTACGAATTATTTTTATAAATTTTTCTTTCTTTGGTATTGTTTTTTGAAAAAAAGATTGATTGTTTGATTTTTTTTGAAAGAAAAAAAGAATAGTTTGTCTTCATACAAAAACAAAAAAAAAGTTTTCTTTAAAAGTCTGCCAAGGCGAAAACTGAGAAATTAAACTCAAGGAGCAAAAAATACAAACATTCTACCATGCTAATTTTTTTCAATAATATACAGAAAGGGTCTAAACAAAAGGAGAAACATTAAAAATTATGAGTTTAAAATCATTTCTGGAAAAATAAAAGAGAATCTAGAGCAAATTGAAAAAAGAGAATCATCTTCAAGATCAAAATTAAAAATTCTAGAATGAAACAACCATTTAAATTGAAACGACTCAAGGAATTTTTAAGAAAACATTCAGATATGTTTTTTTTTCTTTCTTAAGTTGCTCCTTCAGTCTCCCTTTTTGCTGTATTCAAATAATTATTTTTAACTAAATCACTAGTGTGTTTTGAGTAGTAAGAATATATTTTTGAATATTTAAATGTAGACATTCTTAAATATATTTCAAACTTCAAATTGATATAAAATGAAATCATTCAATTATTATATTTTAATTACTTAAACAGATTATAATATCTGATGCTACGATTTATAAACAAAGTGTGTGATTTTTAACTATTATTTTAAAATAACATTTAAAAAGTTGCATAACTTTCTTATCGTTATAATATGTATTTTTTTAATTTGATTATATTCTTTAAAAATGATTTTCATTAATAATAATTACAGTAAATAACATTATTTTTCTTAAATATTTGTTTTATAATTACATTACATTTTTTACCTCTACAGGAAAGACGCGGTTGGGCAAAAATAAGCATAAAATTTTTATAAACAATATTATAGTAATAAGTACTTTCTTTCTTAAAAAAATAAGTAAATAAAATAAATAAAGGCAGTGACTGTCACGGACTGATGGCCGAGAGTCTGGCGCTCGGTGCCACAGGTTTCGGGTTCGAGACACTGACGGTGCCATGGGTACCTGTAGTGGTTTTGTAATCCACTTTAAACTGTAGTTCCCAGTCTAATATGACTGTAAAGTGTTGGGCGCAGGGCTGGAACTTTCTACACTTACTTTCTTCCGATCTGAAGATTGTGTTTCACCTCTTCCAGCCTCTCAACAATGCCCTAGGTTAGGATATCCTTTCGTGGTGGACATATTTATCACTATGTCTCACTCATCACTTTCCATTACCATTATTAACTGACTCTGAACAGGTTGCGATGAAGACTAACTGTTAGGTCTTTTATTTTAATATCTCTTATTGTAAAACTTTTTTTTTATTCTTTTTTAATCATTTATTATTTTTTAAATTCTACTACTGAATTTTATTATTATTTCTCCCCATCTGAGCATTGTAACACACTTAATTCTTTGAGTAGAAGTGCATTTTACACTGACACTGCAAACAATTATCCAATGTAATGATGGCTGTGTGACTCTTTAAATCAAAAGAGCTATTTGAGATTACATGCCTTAGCTCATCTATTGCATTTTGCACTGGCACTGCAAACAATTATACAATCTAATTGTAAAAAGCTTTCCTCAGAATGACTATGAGCAATCTGCTGTCATAAGATTGTAACCAACACTACCACACCAAGATTAATGTCTGTAAGACTCTTTATACCGGAGGCTATTTGGGATTGCTTGCCCTAGCACATCTACATATGGGTATCTAGTTCCAGACTTCATTCAGGGAATTCATCACTAGACACTAGGCTGATGGTTATTAGGTTGAAAATTGATGATTGGCAACGAAACCACTCCAGACGACTCTGTTGACGAGAAACAAAACTGTTGTTGTTGTTGTTGTGCAAAAACAATGGTGATACCCGTGAGTGATATGATAGAGAATGCAGCTCATTGCGTCATGGCTATACCCGTCGTTTGGTTTGGTTTATCGCTCTACTATTATCTTGTGCACACGAGGGGCTAAACAGTCCGGTACCTACATTTTAAAGTGGATTCGAACCGCTACAACTCCTATGGCACCTCCGGGACTCGAACCACTACAACACCCATGGCACCTCCGGACTCGAACCCGAAACCTGCCAAACTCGTGAGTGATATGAAATAGGATACAGTTCATTGTGTAAAAACAATAGCTATACCTGTGAGTGATATGAAAGATGATATAGCTCATTGGATAGCGCACAATGATGTCATTGGAGCAATTCGGATTTGTCTCACAACAATATGAAGTTTCACATTCGTGCTCCTTGGAGTTCTAGAACCTTCATTTTGGCGATCAGTTACTCCTAACAAACATTGCTGCCAGCGCCTTTGTACAACATTGTTCCTACAGTTTAAATGATAGCTTGGCTTATTGCTCGGTGTTGCCTCACAGATAAATAGTTCCACGTGCATAGTGGAAGTCAACGCTCGATAATGTAAACATTCTGCCTGTGTGGGGTGCTGGAGGGAGGAAGAAAGAAATGTAACACCAGCAGTATGCGTTTGGTTTTGGAATAAAGGAGACGCGTTTTTTACAGTCCATTTTTTTTTGTGCTATATGTTTTATTCTGAGACCATAACACTCGGTATGTTCAACCAGCTTCGAGCACGAGGATTATGTGATCAACGATGGAAGTCATCCAATTAGCAATAAGATCTTCCAGAAGACAATTCATACTGGACCACTGTTTTGAAAAAAAAAAATTTTTTTTCGTGCATCAAACTGCAGCATTACCCGCCATAAGAACTCTAGCAAACCAATAAAATTTAACCTTGGTTAAAATTGCCAGAATTAAAAGTCACAAAATCAAGTGCAGTGCGTGTTGTCAAATGTAAGAAGTCCATGGCTTCACCTGACAAGCACAGAGCATAAACATCATTTGTAGCTACGGATAAATAGTTAAATTTCCAAGTTTCCATTAATACTACTCTCAGTGGCGAAACGGCATTCCCTATTATAAATTAATTGACAAAATTTTCTAAGTCAAAATTTAAAAAGTGAATATCCGCTAACACTGTAAAAAAAGAAATAGGTTTTAACCTTAATTATTGGCCCACCGAAATTTTCCATTTACCGGCACCCAAAAGGAAGATACAGAAAATACTATTTGTAGTTGATAAAAATTTCCTAGAACTATCAACAGAAGGTAGAAAACGTGCCATCCTAAGCCCTCCCGGGCGTAGGCTAACTGGTTAAAGATTACCAGAATTCGAAGAAATAAATCCTATCAGTCATATTATAAGACCCACCCTTCAAAAAACACTATCCCGGCCGGCATTAAACGATTCTCCTCTGAAAAGAAGGCAGTGGTATAATTTTCTTCCTCTGTTAAAATCCTTCTACTTAAGGTCTCGTTTTCTGCCGTGGTAATCCGCTTAAGTTCTCAGCGCTAACTCGAGGTGTAATGCTGAGTAAACGACAGCTGCGCCGCGATTCCATTAAAGCGTGATTCCGCACTACCCCCTACCCCCTACCTTACCCTCCCACTCAATAGCAGCAAAAGTGCTTTTCCGTTGAGCTTCGTTTGAAGAACAGGAGAGGCAACACTTTTAGAAAACAAGTCCTCCAAGAATAAAATCAGAAATGTACACAGAGAAGATTTTTTGTAATTCATATTGTATATAAGCCCTTTCTCTTTCTCTTTTTACACACACAAAAACTTACATATGTATGTATGTATGTATGTATGTATGTATGCATATATATATATGTATTCTTATTTATATTCTATTTCACTAATGCCAGGTTTAACATCTAAAATTTCTTAATTTGGGTACTTTTGTAATATTTTGTCCAGGCTTGAGAAGCAGCTGCCTGTAACGAACAAGAATCTTAGGACTCCTTTTCTGTTTCAACTTCAAAAATTAGTTGTTTTGTTAAACGAAGTTATTTGCTGTAAAAATATTGAATACAAGTACATATATCATTACCTATGATGAAAAGATTGCAGTAACTGTTAAAAAGATGTACAAATATAAAACAAGTCACGAAGAAAGTTCACAAAAGTCCAAAACGAGTACAATTATATTATCCTGAAGATATCTTTTTAAAAAGCAATACATATGCCGAATTAAATATTATAATGATTAGTATTATAATAATTATAATAATTTAGTGTTATAATAATATTATAATACATATTATTTCGTATTGCATTTTGCTTCTGCCGTCTATGTAACTGTGCTCAGTTGTATATTTGTATATAAAAATATATAAAAATTCGTTTTATTCTTGTGTATATATATATATATATATATATTAGGTTGGTGCATAATTATCAGGCGTTTTTTGACTTGTTATATTTTAATAAAAATGTACAATATTTTATAAATTTATGAATCAAAATATCCTTCTAGTTTTAGACTATAAAAATGCGTGTCGATAATCATACTCATACTTATTTTTGGGTTGGGTTCCATCAATTACAAATCCCGTTTAATATGATTTCCCAATGGATGATTCAGCTTCTGTCCCATCAAACACACCATATTGCCTTCTTAAATGCACGCCCTTCGTTATTCCATTTGGAGAAACTCCTGGCAAAACGCAGACCTTCTTTCTTTTGAGGGTTTTGAAGAAAAGCCACGATTCAACCCCAGTGACAAGATCCTTCAGAAACGGACTCCGCTCGTTTCGTTGAAGCAAATCGGTGAAAATTCGGACATATTTCGGCTTTATTGTAGTAGCTGAGTTCGTGGGGGGATCCATCAAGCCTATTTCCATACCTTTTCAAACTTTTTGAGATGTCAAACGTTGGTTGAATGGTCATATTGGAGTTGTCAAGCTTTCGTCCCCTTCCACGCCTGCCAAAAGTGCCAGGTCGTCGAAATCCGATGGTCGACCTCTTTCTAGCTTATCTTCCAAGCTAGTGTCGTCAGATTTGAAACATTCCCTGCTGGTTGTGCCCTCACCGAAAATTTCGTTGAGATCGCGAAATGACTGCCCTGTTTCCATTCTTTCTCAAAGTGGTACAGCATAGTATGACGAATATGATTATGATTATCGACACGCATTTTTATAACGCATTTTAAAAAATAGAAGGATATTTTCATTCATAAATTTATAAAATTTTATTAAAATATAGCACGTCAAAGAAACGCCTGATAATTATGCACCAAACCAATATAAATATTTATATGTATATATAAATTGAAGTGCATATTTTCCATTTGCCGATCTTTCAACCCTTTGCTTTTGTCCTGAATGACCTTGAACCATCCCTAAGCTGCAACCAAACATTTTGTCAATGCGGTGGGCATAAAGAAAAGGCAATAGCACTGAATAAACAAACGCTAAAGTGACATTGATGGAATACTTCAGGGTTGAATGGAATCTTTAGATGCGCCCTGTTCCGGATTACCGAGATTTTTCTGATACTGCAAGACTTTCTCCAATTCCTACAGAAAACCATTTACGTAATGAAGAACAACATGGGAAAAAATTGTTTGTTAATGCACGTATTTCAAGTTATTTAGAGTTTTTACGAATTGTAAAGATTTTTATCATGAGTATAATCTTTGTACTGGTATGAACTCCATGGCGTCCACAATAAAATGCGTGGGGAGAAAATAAGTAAAAATAGAAGTTATTATTTAGAACAGATTCAGCTTCTCACCCTGCCAACCCTTCAACTTCTCACACATTCCTTTTATTTATGTGACTGAGCATTTGTTGATGTGACTGAAATCGAATTATTATGATGACGTTTGTGGATGATGCAATAAGGCATGGTGGACGTAGATTTGGTTTGTCGCTCTACGGTCACTTTTTGCTCACGTAAGGCTAATGAGACAGTGACTTACTATTTAGTGGGAATTCTGAACCACTAACAAACATCCATCCCACCGCCATGATTTGAACCTGAAACCAGAGGACAGACCGCTAGCCAAATGGCAATCAGTTCGCTGGTGGATGCAGAGGTAGAACCCATTTAACAGTTGTGTATGCGTATAATTGTTTACCAATATTATCTGCAAAGATGGATTTGAATGATTAATTATACCTTTGGATAAAGTTTTAGACATTATGGTGATGTGGGCCAAACTGATTACTGATAACCAAGTGACTAGCTCTCTGGCGTTCGGTGCCACAAGTTTCGGATTCGAGTCTCGGTGGTGCCATCGATGTTCGTAGTGGTACACTAATCCGGTTTGAAGTAGGTCCCGGTCTAATACGACTGTTGAGCATAGGCGTAGGGCTGACAACTCTATCCCGTAAAAGAAAACATCTCCTGTCTTGAAATCTGCCAGTAGGCAGACGGCCTTCGCCTACCATGGACTTTAGTTCCAGAGAGTTAGTTAATTAGAACGAGTTAAGAGAACTAATGAGTTACAGGAGCGAAATTGAATTAAAGCATTACCTTTTATAAATAATTTTAAACTTGATGTTTATTGATCCACGATTCTTATAAACCAGCAAATGCATCTTGTACAAAACATTCTTTAAAGTCGAATTTAACACGTCAGAAGAGATATCCGTCAAATTTCTTAAATTATTTTCTAGGGTAGGTGAGTCCGGGACTACACCAAGATAGATCTCAGATATGAGATATAACTACGGCCAAAAGCCTGTTCTTCGAATCTTAAATTAATAATCTTAATTTAAATTATTTAATTAAAATTGAATCCTTGCCTACGTTTTGAGGGGTTTTAAACTCATAAAAACGGCTGTTGCATGGAACTGATTGGAGGTGGATGACTCTGGTCTCGAAATCTGCCAGTAGGTAGACGACATTGGTCCACCATGAGCTGTAGTGACAGGGAGTTAGTTAGTTAGTTAGTTAGGAGATGAGTACGATGTTGAAAGACTCATGAATTACTCAATTCTTGGGGTACCAAGAAACATTTGTGATGATTCTTATAACTCTTTTCTGAAATATTGAGTTGGCAAGAAAGTATGCTTTCGATTTTTACCATGTATTTATAATGAAAACCGAAATTACTTTCCTGCCAACCTTGCCATGCATTTTGTTTCGATTAATATCAGCAGTTATGGCCAATATAGAAGTTGCATACATTACTATGGGGTGGACGGAATATTTGTTATTGCAAAGGATTTTATTAGAAAGAGATAATGTTGGAAACTTTCTAATGAATGGAAGAGTTGCGGAGAAAGGACGGAAGGTGCAAACTCCCAAATGCCGTGCATGAGGGGTGTTCGTTCTAAATAGGTGTAGTGTGTAGCATTTTTCCACGAGAAGAGTTGTAGCATTTCGTTCCCAGTAGAGAGGAATGTATATTCCTTAACAAGCACATAATAACAACCCATCACTCAAATTTTACAGCAGATAAGCAATGTTGTGGATATTTATATTACATGCAGTGAGTGTTTTGTACTAATGAGAACAACCTGTCACTCAAATCTGACAGCTGATAGTCAGTGTCATATCATAAAATTAGCGATTGTCTGTTCGACCTTCACAAGTCAAAACAATTACAGATGGGATATATACTACGTGAGGAGTTGCTGCATCTGGATTGGTGATAGATCATGGGCTGAAGAAGTGTCGACTCTAAAGAGAAGTGAAGAAAGTTGAATCCCTCCCCCTCTTGACGGATTTTCTTAAAGGGAGGTTTTTGGGAGAAGAAGAAAGTTCTGCGATGAGTCGATAAGAAGAACTATTTTTCTGTTTTTCTGAAAGTGATTGAACAGGCCGGAGTTTCAGCCTGTTTACAAAGTGCGCCCATTGTTGTTGCGTGTATCACGCCGTGTTATAATTAAGGTCTACGGCAGACCAGGTGTTTAGATTCGTCGTATATTCGAGAACTCTGAAAATTTCCATCCTTTGAATGAACTGCACTTGTGCATCTAATTTATATCTTAAATTTTCATTTCATTGTAAATAGAGGTCTGTCTACATAAATAATGCTTGTAAATAAAATTTAAAGTGTTCCCACGAACCTGAAAAGGGCCCTCTTCATGAAGCAGTATAGGCCAAGTGTTACAAGTGTAACAATTCCTCCTTACTGTACGCTGGATAATGACGAATCTGCTACAGTTCTGTTATATCAATGATGAATAACCTCAGATCAAATTCTCAGTATTAAAAAACAACATCAATTATGCTTTCTTTTAAAAATGCAAATTCTGAATATTTCCCACCATCTTCAAAGCGACTATAAAGAAGAAAAATAATTGGAGGTTCATCATTCTCAAGGCATACCTACTGTTTTCATTTTCTTTGCAGTCCGCGCAGAAATATAGAAAAATATAGGTTTCATTCCATACATCAAGAATTCGAGCTTCACCAAAAGCATGCTCTCCCTTTTTGCATTGTTATTACGTCGTTTGTTAGGGTTCTCAGTAACGAAATCTGGCAATGGGAGAAACACGATTTGGCTACGGGTCGTGCGCATTTGCAATCGCACAGAACGGTAGTAATAACATAGGATGCGAATATCACGACATTACTAAAAGTAATATATAGAATTCAACAGCACTAGAATACTGGAAAAATAATGAATTCATTTCTGAGACTGGGAATTTTTCTACAATCCTGCGCCAATTCTAACTTATTCAGGTATGACTTTTTTTAATGTGAATTTTTTTTTATTTAATTATGTTATTTAATTTTATTTATTAAGATAAAAATTATCCGTGACAAGTTCAAATTATCGTTCGGCAAAGTGTAAAGCAAACTATTTTAAATAATTATTTATGAACAAAAAGAATTTAGAAATTAAGATATAATTGATGTTATTACGATAGAACATTTAAAACAAACCAAAAATTATATTTAAAAAAATCGCAATCACATAAATTTCAAAAATTCACTATTTTCATTTTAAGAAAATTTCTAAAAACAAATAAAAATTATAAATGTAACGATCACACCACCAAGCGATACATGCGCAAAATAAGATTTTTATTCAATTAAAAAGTAAATAGCAATAATTTTTTGTCGAGATTTAAAACTACACGAAAAGATAAAAGAATAGCGAATTGAGTGGAAAGAAAATTAGGACGATTAAAGCCTAATGAATACATTTCTTTATTTTTTGAGTATTATAATTTTTAAGTTATGTGAAAACTACACAAGCGCACATATTTCCATTTTTGCATATATTAATTTAGAAAAAAAGTTTTAGATTATAAAATATATACAAAAAATTTAATGTCCATATATATCTAAGTTTAACATTAATGGTAAAAGACGAATCAAAGATTTTATTTATGAATACAGGTTTAATTTGCATTTTCACAAATCTACTGAATTCATTTTAAACGTTTTATATAATGACATCTTAGAAAAATATTTAAATCCATTTTTTATTAGATTTCTAGGTTATTTCTGATATAGATTAAGCTTTACTTTTAATTCTGAGTCAAAGAGCTTTCTGTTTTTGAAGAACAATGTCCGAATGATTTAGCGCTCTGGTGCTCGGTGTCACAGGTTTCGGGTTCGAGTCTGCACGAGTCATGGTGGCTTGTAGCTGTCACTCCAGTCACTCATAGCTGAATCCACTTTAAGCCGTAGGTTCCGATATAATGTGACTGCAGAGCGTTGGGCGTAGGTCTGGCAATCCTACCCCATAAAAAGTCAGCATAAGGGAGCCAAGTCAGACATCTGCCTACGGGTGCTCTATCACAACAGAAGTTGTCGCACCCTCTTTAGCACCCTCCATGAGAACACACGGGTTTTTGGACTTGTTCTAGATCAGTTCTAGATATGTTGGCCAAACCACGGCCCGCCTTGAATATTTTTGAGGCCCGTGAGATTTATCATACTTTTACAAAATATATTTATTTTATAATGGTCAAAGTAGTGAAAACCGACATATTAAAAAATACATTATTTGTGCATCCTTATATTCAATATTACATCAAATATGCAAAAGAAATAAGAAAACTTACAGCTGATTTTGAAAGCCGATTCAGTAATTTAAATTTATAGTGTATAAATACAACAAAACATTTGAAATATCTTAATCTCCGTTTTATGTTGAAATCGCGCAGACCCCGGAATATCTCCAAATGGAACTGGTTGATTTACAATGCGATATTTAATTAAAACGCATTTTTGAAACATCAGAATCAAAAATAGATTTTTACAGCACTTACGTCACAGATACGCACAGTTGATTGTTGATAGCAGAACAAACCAAACTCTTAGTTCAAGTTGTTAGCGCTTTTGGTTCAACTTACACCTGCGAATCATTTTTTCGAAGATGAAACTGACCCAACACAAAACATTCTCACACATAACGGACGCCATTACGATGTGCAAATACACAAATTGTGATCGATTTGCAAAAGCTAAGTGAAAGAGCGGAGAAGCAAATATCGCACTAGTCAAATAAATATTTTTTAATAATTTCATTTTTTTTTTATTTCATTTTTATTTTTTATATTTCATTTTTAATGTTATATACTTCTTTACAATGTGCGTTTAGTATCATTATTATTATAATATCTGTGTTTACATATAAGAATAATAGTAAACACAAAAAATAATAGCTCATTATGTTTCACTTTTTCACTCCAAAAAAATGTCTGTAGTGGGCCTAAATCAATATGGGATATATAATTTTATATGCGCCCCGCGGAGATATGATGTATTTCCAAAGTGGCCCGCAAGATCATTTTGTTGGCCATCCACTGTTCTAGATGTTGCTGTCTACCAAGTGGAATAAAAAACAACAAAACATAATGAATACCTGTTTTGGTTGCATTTTTCTCAAATCTACCGAATTCATTTTAAATGTTTTATATTATGACATCTTAAAAAGTCTTAAAAATCATCTTATTTTTAAAATTCATCTTTTAATAGATTTTGTTTCTGGTCTATATTAAACTTTATTTTTCTAACTCTGACCAAAGAATTTTTATATTTTGAAGAATAGTACAATGTGCATGTCAAGTTCATATTACTGCAATCATTTGGAATGAGATTTTTGTTCCTATATTGTCCAGTAATACAAAAAGGCCATTTTTTGGCCTATACAGAAAGATAAGGAAAATAATACTAATTTTCAAGCTTTTCTTTCTTTTCACTACAATCATGGTTGTTGTTTTTTTTTTTTTTCGAATCACCAAAAATAAAAATTGTGATTATCTTTTTAATATACGTAATTATTTCTTATGTTAAATAGAATTTCAGTGCATAAATTTTTAATATTTTTATACCAAACATTCTTTCTGTAATAAATCACGTTTATATACCATCCTGTTAAGAGAATATTTTTTTTACTTAAAAATACTTTAAAAATACAGTTAAAATATTAAATTATATTATTGAACTAGTTTTATAAATAATTCGAAAAAACAAGTTTGTTTTTGTTTCACTTTAAATAAATTCACAAAAAAAAAAAAAGGAATATAAGATTATTTAAAAAAAAAAACACGTATATACTAACGATGGAATTTTTTATATTAACTTTATACTTTGAAATCTGATTTTTTAACTTTTGAATACCTTAGGAAATAAGGGATATAATCAATGGCTTCACATTGAAAAAATCATTTTCTAATATACTGTCCTCAAAAATTTAATTCCTTTCAGAATAATTTCGAAATGGATAGAATTTAAAAGATTAGTATATAAAATCTTGATATTCTTAACTAATTTATTGTTACTTCTTCACTGGCTGAACAGCCCCTTAGCAGGCCAAAGCAGTGTGCCTACTGGCATATTTCAAGACAGATGATGTTGTCTTTTTTACGGGATAAGGTTATCAGCTCTATGCCCAACAGTCACATTAGGCTGGGACCTACGGTTTAAAGTGCATTCCGAACCACTACAAACATCCATGGTATTACCGGATGAATCTGTAACCCGAAACCTGTGACGTCACAGGTACCACAAACTAACCTGAAACCTGTGACGTCGAGGGCTAGATAATATCCTTGTTCATCATCATCATTGGCGCAACAGCCCTATGGAGGGTCAAGACCGTTTGCCTATAGGCAGATTTCAAGACAGGATATATTGTCTTTTTACGAGGTAGGGTTGTCAGCCCTATGCCCAACTGCCACATTAGACCAAGACTTACTGTTTGAAGAGGATTCCGAATTCTTAGAAACATCCATGGTATTACCGGAATTCGAACCTGAAACATTTGGCACCGAGCGTCAGGCCATCAGGCCCTATTTATCACCGGCATCGGCACCGGGCCATCAGGTCCTATTTATTGCTATATAATTAAAATTAAAAACAATAAACAAATAAAAGTTTATGATTAATTTTATTTGATTATTTTAAGAAAACCGTTTAGGCCCTGGTGGCCTAGGGACTAACCTCTGGCGCTCGGTGCCAAATGTTTCAGGTTCGAATTCCGGTAATACCATGGATGTTTTTAAGGGTTCGAATCCCCGATAGGCTTCGGGTTCGAGTCGTGGCGGTACCTTATATGTTTGTAGTGGTTCGGAATCCACTTAAGCTGTAGGTCCCAGTCTAATATGACTGTAAAACGTCGGCTCACAACCCTACCCCATAATAAAGTCAGCTTCACGGAGCCAAGTCAGACTTCTATATACCGGTACTCCATCACAACAGAAGCTGCCCTCTTGCCCTTCAGCCACGAGACCACACGGATTCGTAAGCTTGGTCTAGATTTTGTTGTCTACCAAGTGGGATAAGAAACAACAACAACAAGAAAACCGTACTTACTTATGTACGGTTTTATTAAAATAATCATTTAATATTGTACAATTTATTTATTTATTGGCATTAGAATCGCTTGGGATATTACGAAAATGTGTTACCATGACAACAAAATTAATTAGATCTCACTTTTGTACGCTTACAATTCCACTTACTTAGCCATACATATAAACTAAATTATTAAAGATGTTCTTTTCAATTATAAATTGTTTTAAATCCTTTTTGAATGAAAATCAAATAAAATATGAATACTAACTTCCATTTTGTTTATATCTACCATTAAAATTAATAATAACATTCTCAGAATGCATAAAAGGTTCTCTTTCAGTTTTGTTGGCATATTCCCAAACTCCATTTACATTCTCAAGTTCATTTCACTGAAATTGTGTGTAGCTTCCGCAGAGATACAAAGATCTTCCTGTGATCCAATTCTAAATTAGCTTATCTAAACAATATTTTTAAACTCTTGAGTGCCTTCAGGCCATAAGGGATATAATCAATGGGATTCACATTGAGAGAATCATTTTCTAGTTGACTGCTCTCAAAAATTGGATTGCTTCCAGAATCATTTGGAAACGGATAGAATATAAAACCTGCGTTTTTCAATTCCTACTATTAGTTCACACTCTCCTTATATATATCTTGTTCAAATTTTCAATCGTTAATGAAATACTTTTTATTCATCCACTCAAGTTCAAATCCACTTTTTTGAACTTTTAGTGGATGACACTGGATGTTAATACAAGTTTTCACATATTAATTTATTCATTAAATTTAATTAAATAATTTTAGTTTTTTTTAAATTTAAGTTGCATGTATCTAATGATAGATGGCGCCAGATGTAAGAGGAAAATTTCAACTTTATTTGTAAAGGACTTTTCTGCAATAGAGTGAAAAAAAGTAGGAACATAAATTGACTCTAAATTTTTTTATATATATATTACTTGTTTTAAATGCATTTATCTTAAACCCAAGACACTGAAATTAATGTTCACGAATTAAATCTATTTCAAATAAAAAAATTCCTGAATGAATAATAACCACAATAAACATAAACTGAAACGGATGATTTTTTAAAAAAAAAAATATTCAAACTCGTTACATAAACATAGAATAGAAATAAACAAATATAAACAGCCCTATAGTAAATTCCCTTTCTTGGATTTTAAAAATAATGACGTTCATTATTAACAGCATTTTTGGTTTTGATAATTTTTATTTGAAATTTTAATAATAATTAAACTCAAGATACTGAAATTAATGTTTACGAATTAAATCTATTTAAAAAAATTCCTGAATCAATAACAACCACAACAAACATAAACTGAAATGAATGATTTTTTTTTTTTTTTTAAGAATATTCAAACTCGTTAAGTAAACATCGAATAGAAATAAACAAATATAAACATCACTAAAAGTAAATTCACTTTCTTGGATTTTGAAAGTAATGACATTCATTATTAACAGCATTTTTGATATTGAAAATTTTTATCTGAAATTTTCAATAAAATAAAAGGCAACATTTTAATATTTGGTTAAAATTAAATACAGTTTTCTTAAAATAATCATTTTATATTGTACAGTTTATTTATTTATTTTTTGGCACTCGTATCGTTTGGGATAATACAAAAGAGTGTTGCCATGGCAACAAAATTAATTCAGGTTAATGAAGGAATTTAATGTTGTTAAATGAAGTTGATTTTAATTCTATTTATAACTAACTTTGAAATAATTTTTTATCAATTCATATTAAAAGATTTTGAAAAAATTGATAAATCTTTAAATAAACGTTTTCAATTTCATTCAAATTCTATATTTTTTTAAATATTTATTGATAGATATTTCAAATCGCAAATTCATGTTTGCTATACAATAAATTAGCATGCATGAGAGAAAATTTTTAATTTTACGAATAATTAATCATGGTAAGTTTAATTTATTTTTAAAAAATACTAAATATATCCTACTTCACTATCTGATAGCTATTTTATTCTAATAGAGTTTAAGTAAATGGTTGAAATGTCATTTATGGGTTATTTATGTAAATTATGAATAGAACAAAAATTTTTTATCTTAGCAAATTTGCAATTTTATATTGGCAAATATTAGCAATTATAGAATTATAGCAATTATACGATTATATTAGCAAATATCTTTATTTGAACAAAAAAAATAGCAAGAGAATTTCAAATTAAATGTAAAAAATTTTTAATAAAAATATTCTTTTTCTTCTTATAAATTGATACTATTTTATTTATTATTTAAAGTTCCTTTTATAATAAATTTAATCTAACTTTTATTCAAATATAATTATTTAAAAACTTAATTGTAATTTACAAATATACAAATATATAATCTTCTATACATGTTAAAGCACAAAATATTTTTCATTAAATTAAAATACAGAAAATCTATTTTTAGCTCTAGAAACCTCATTTCTATAAAATCATTACTTCAAAAAATTAGTATAATATTTTAATTTGTTTCTTAATTTCATTTTAAGTTTGTTAATATATTTTTGTAAATATAGTATATTTTTTAATTAAACAAGAAGAATACCTTTAATTTTGCAATACACACACTAGAAGTAAGAAAATAAAAACTTTTATTGAAACAAATACTTCCTTAATATATAGATACATTACATCTATCAAATCATTAATTCGAATAAATTGCTATAACTTTACTTAAATATATATTCTATTTATGATTTGAATTTATATTTTTAAATATAGTACACTTTTATATTAATCAAAAGTATAATAATCATTAAATTTATTGTACAAACTTAGATTGTACATTAACAATGTACACACTTAATTTTGTGTGTTACTGAATAAACACACAAAAGTAAATAAAAAACTTTTATTAAAAAGCTGTAAATAAAGTGACTGAAGGTCATATTAAAATTTGTATACACATAATTTTTGTATATATTTTTGTTACAAAATTTTTTAATTTTGTATTTACAAAAATAAAATAAACTATATAATTTGTAGATACATAACTTTTCCTTATCAATCAATTTAAGTTTGAAGTTTTCTTTTTTTAATTAATTCTTTTAATTTACATCAATTATTTAATATTAAATTAGTAACTACTTGATTTATTTGCTTTAAAATAAATTCATTTAAATGGCCATTATCACAAGGTTCATCAATTAAAAAAATATTTCATTAATAAAATTAAATAATAAATTTGTTACAAATATGAAAGACCTGACATTTATTATTACAAAATAAAGTAAAATTTATTAATTCTGTAACTTAATAAAGTGATAAATTAAAAAAAGTGCTTCAAGATTTTGAACGCATTTATTCAATTCCTTCTATTAGCTCACACTCTCCCTATATATATCTTGTTCAAATTTTCAATCGTTAATAAATTACTTTTTATTCATCCACTCAAGTTCAAATACATTTTTTTTTTGCACTTGTAGTGGAGGACACTTGATGCTAATACAGTTTTTAAAATATTAATTCAGTAATTAAATTAAATTAATTAATTTTAGTTTTTTTAGATTTAAGTTGCATATATCTACCAATAGATGGTGCCAGATAAACTAAACTAAAAAATGAATGAAAATTATTTATAACGTACTTTCTGCAATATAGTGTGAAAAAAAGTAGAATTGACTGTAAATTTTTTTTATATTACTTGTTTGTATAAAAAATATCGTATCGTATCTGGTTGTAATAGTAATCGAAACAGTTACATACTGGTAATCAGATGCTAAGGACTTCCCCGACATCTGGTTTCTTGAATAGCTACTTACAAAATAAAAAGTGAAAAATCCCATCTATCCCCCGTGTGCCACTGGAACATTTTTAAATTCACTTGTTATGGAATCCCCCTGATTCTTGAATAGATACTAACGAAATTAAAAGTGGAAATTCTCCCTGGCAAGTTTCGCGGATTCTATATGCGTCACTATTAATCTTACTTATTGTTTCATCGAATCCGCGATCAGTTGTAAAATTAGATAATAATTAGTCAATTGTGAAAATTAGATAAAAATATATTACCAAAAATAAGGCAATAATAGAAAATATCTTAGTGTGAGTAAAAACCGACAAAACTTTGAAAACCATGAAAGATGGAGTTTGAAGAAGAAAAATAAGAAGTTAAACCTGAAAATAATGCAATACTTTTACAAAAATGGGCATACTAACGGTACCTTGGCGACAATTTTGTATTGTGAAAAAGCCACTGCCAACCGCCGTTAAAATAATAATAATGAGTTTATATCAATGTAGATTTGGTACCTTGGCGACAATTTTTAAGTGGCGCCAATCTACACTTAAAAAACAATCAAAACGCTTTCAAAATATTTTTATTCAAAACAATAAAATATATAAAACACTTCATTTAAAATCAAAACAATAAAATATATAAAACACTTCATTTAAAAATCAAAACGATTTAAAAATGCCGACCACAACGACTTTTACGTTTAGTAAACAAACTTTCATCAATTTCCACAATGCAATCTGGTCCACCTACCTTTTTTTTTTTTTTTGGTTTATTCACCATATCCAAGACACATGTTTCACGCATGTAATTGTTCCAATCGATAACAGTTTTATCCGATATATCAAGTTGCTTTTCACAATATTTAATCGACGTCGACTCCTCGCACCAGCAGTATATGAATCTCAAAGCTGTACGAAATGGAATTCTGCTTCCTTCAAACCAGTTGTCTTTTCGGAATTCCACACGATGAGCACACTGACTGAAATTGCATTTCCAAAACTTACGTTCACCAAAATAAAGTTTCATGTCATGGGAATTGGGACATTTTCGTTGTTTTGGTAAAATATTTCGCTCCTGGAAAAATAAAATTGCATCGTGCTCCGTTTCTGGAAAATCCCAAATACGCATTTCCGTATCACAACAATATGGCGTCGAAACTCAGCAAATCTACAGCCGTTAAAATTGCCGCCACTTAAAAAGAGCCAAATCTGCAGGGGTTACTGTATTGGCGCCACTGAAAAAACCGCCAAATCTGCAGGGGGTTCCATCGGCGATACTTAAAAACGCCAAGTCTGTCGCCAAGGTACCGTTAGTACGTAAGTACCGAAAATAGATTAAAGAAATATGAGAAAAAATGAATTTAATGGATAAACAATGCGTATTATGTCAATACATCTTCAAAAAAAAAGAATCAAAACATGTGAATGAAGTCAAAAACATGAAAAGTTAATGTTGGCAGTGTTCAAAAATTTTCACTGGCACTATGCACATTTTATACTAGTCTTTATGTTTCCATACACATGCATCAAATAAGAAGAAAAGAAGATTGCATGCATAGTGATACGAAGATATTAATCAAGTGATTACTGAGTGATGTTTGTTATTGCGTGTAAATACGTTGCATGTCTTCTGACAAAACTCGATAATGCTGTGCAGATTAGTAGCTGCATTAATCGTATCTCTTACAATTTTCAAGATATGAATTTTTCCTAAATTTTTGTATAGAGTGCTGTGAAGTACGATTCGTTGCGTAGCACATAGCCATTTTACTCTAGCTAGACACTACATTAATGAGTTTAACTGACAAGATTCACTAGTTACTTGAGATGAAACGGGCTTCCTACTTACCCTTCATAATCACGCTACCATCGATCATTTCATATCTCTAAGCAACCATCATATATGTCAAGAAAGATAAAATCTAATATCCATCTCGAATTTCACAAAGTCAGCTAAAATAAATGCCAAAAATTTAATCGGCTAGACCGATATGCAGATTATCCGTAAAATCTAGAATTCATTGTAAGAAAAAGACAGGTAACAGACATTTTAATCAAATAAAAAAGAAAACATAGCAATGAATCATATTCTGGAAATAAATTATGTTCATCAGTTATCGTTCAAAATTGAAAAAAGAAAACAGATTAAATAGAAAGTAAAAAGCTGTGGAATTTCAAACGCTTTTATAAAATAACGCTTGAAGAAATTTTTAAAAAACTGCAGAAATGCAAACGATTTTATAAAAAAACACCTGAAAATTTTTTAGAAAAAAAAAAAAAATTTAGAATTCAAACGATTTCATACAAAAATCCGTGAAAGGAATGTAAATTAAAAAAAAAAAAACTGTAGAAGTCCAAACGGTTTTATAAAAAAAAACACGTGAAAGAAATTTTTAAAAAATACCAAAAACTATAGAATTCCAAACGATTTTATATAAAAAAAAAAAAAATTGTGAAAGAAATTTAAAAAATAATTTTAAAAAACTGTTGAATTCCAAACGGTTTTATAAAAAAAGTACGTGAAAGGGAAGTTAATAAAAAAAAAGCACGAGAGAGAAATTTAAATAAACCAATAAGAATAGTTCGTGAAAAAAATAATAAATAAACTAATAAGAATAACTTATAAAAGAAATTCTTAAAAAATAAGAAAAATTATATAATTCCAAATGATTTTATAAAAAAAATACCCCGTGAAAGAAATTAAAAAAATAATTTTAAAAAACTGCAGAATTCCAAACGATTTTATAAAAAGCTCATGAAAGAAATTTAAACAAACCAATAAGAATAGCTCATGAAAGAAATTTAAATAAACCAATAAGAATAGCTCATGAACGAAATTTAAATTATCCAATAAGAATAGTTTAAGAAAGGAGTTTTAAAAAAGCCAATAAGAAACTTTGACAGTGGTCCAGGACATCACTAACCCACAATATCCACATATTTTTGTGGGTATTATAAAAAAATGAAAATTTTAAATCCCAAGTATGAAAAAAGACTTTTAATAAAAATTGAACTATAAACAAATAAATAGATATAACAATTGCTAGCTTGAATGAGAAATGCTGTAGTCTCATATTTGTAGCCTTTACTTGCGATTTTCAAAGTTGGATTTTTTTTTTTTTTTTATAAATTGCTCAGTTTATTTCAAAACTTTCTTTCTTTTAGGAAAGCACATTTATTTCAAAATATAATCTTTACAAGACTACAGACAGAATATTTTTCTGAAATAAAATCATGCCCCAGAAAAGAGTTGAAAAAATAGTTCGTTGCAATTCGATACTTGGAAATTTTACGAGTATTATTTACGCATAATAATTATTATTATTTTTTTTTTTCGATTTCAAATTAAAATAAGTCTATTAAACTTATCATTTACATTTTAAAAGGGTTAGCTCTTCTTATAAATAATTTCAGCAGTTTCAATTTTGAAAAATGTATTAAATGTGTAATGTGTAATTTAAAAAAGTATTAAAATTTTTATTAATTTTCACTCATATCAATTTCCCTTAAAAAAAATGCCACATTACATTTCAATTTTTATTACAGTTTTACAGTTTTTTATTACAATTTTAATAGGAACTTACACAATAAATAAAGGAACAAAAACTTTTTTAGAGTTAAATTTAAAAATTTGAAATACTCACTTTTCTCATAAGTTTGTGATTAAACAATGGAAACAGTTGTACAAAAAAGCAATAAATTCTCATCAGTGAACACTTTTACGCATTTTGCTTGGCACAAACCAGTACGTTTGAATACATATTTAATAAACTGTATAGCTACTCTTGGAACCTACAAGCAATCTTTATTCAGGCATTATCCTTGGAAACATTTTAAAAACCTGCTTGCTATGTATACATTACATGTACTAATTCATGAATTCAGCTGGCGAGTAAATATTTATGTAAATAGTTTCAACACGAAGAGAATAATAATTAAATAAAATAGTTTAATCATATGCCTATGCTTAATTTTAAAAGAACATTACATTTGTACATTTTGGTTGCCTTTTAGTACTCTGAGCGAGCATATGTGCTGAAATTTCAGACATTATTATTTTTATAAATTTTTATTTTTAGTACTTTTCGTCTTTTAATTTCTAGAAAGTAAAATATACAATTTTCTGGAGTTTCTTATACATTAAATCTTGATTTAGTCGATTTGTCGCGAACAATCCGCCGATGGTTGATGAGGAGAGGGCAATGTCCTTTAAAAAGGATAAAAACTCCGCATTTTGAGTGTAGTTAGGTAAGTTAAGTGTAGGTTTGAGTGTAGTAACCTCGGAAAACTCTCGATATACAGCCTGCCTATAGATTCGACTTGACTTGGTACTTTGAGATGTATGCTCGCTGACGCTGCTTTATCTCAATTTACCCATAGGGGGCAACGGGCGTACCGGTTACGGAGTTCCCAGATGGTTTTAAGAACCACAATACCTCCACATCTTAATTTATTTAAAACGTTAGCATAAAATGAAGTTGCTTGAATTAATGAATAGTAATGATTAAAAAGGATAAAAGAATTTAACATTTAAGAAAAATATCTCTTGCTTGAGAACAATTAAAGCAGGAGATCGAAAAAAACTAAAGCTATCGGTACAATTAGGAGTCCGTTGGCGATGCCCAAAAATAAAAGGTTAAAGTTAAAACAAAATTTAAGATATAATAAAATAAAACAAAGAAATTAAGATTAAGCATATAAAAATACAGTGCAACATACCAATTGACACAACAAGTTTAACAATTTATCCATATACTTTTTAAAATACAACAGATAAAAGAATTTGACAAAAGTAAAAATGAAATCTTTATAAAGGAACTACTCTAAAACTCGAAATTCTTGAAATCATTGCCTATGACGGCTTACAAATTATCTTCTAAAATACAAGAAACATTGCTCGTACTTTTTAGCAACCAAGAGAATATAAATAAAAAGAGTACATTTGAAAAATGAAAGAAATGGATAAAATTTTAGATCATAAAATTTTTTAACAGTTGAATGATGATTAGAATATATGAAGTACAACTAATACCTGAATTAAAAAGTAAAAAAAGAAATAATAACCCCAGAAAGGATATGTGGGGTACCATATATCTTACAGCGTTACGAGATTTTTCGTAGAAATTGTTGTCTTATAATAAGTATCCTCTGACATATCAAATATCCAAGAGTAAGACAGAACTCTTTGTCCAAAAGCGCTTTGCAGTTTATTTCGTGCTTCTACATATTTTATGCATTGAAACAAAATGTGTTCAACAGTTTTCGGAGTTTTGCAGATCGGGCATAATGGAGATGAAGTCAGGCCAAATCTATGATGTTTAGAATTGCTAAGATATGTCTTTTTGCGAAATCTAGATAGAAGAATGCCTTCTTTTCTATGAGTTGGAAAAAGTCTATGAGAAGGTTTAATACTATTCAAATGACTAAATTTCTGAGCATATTTGTATAGATTCGAGACGTTGTCACAATTATCATTGAGTTTCTAGGTTTCTGAAAGCAGTATCTGAAATGGACGCTAGTAAAAATTCGAAGCACATCCCTTGCTAGCTGCGCACTTTACCATTGGGCCTTGATTCTGTGGTCGGAGCATAATAGTTATAAAGCATAATTTTTAAATGTTAATGTTAAGTAATGTTTTGTAAAATAGATTATATAAGATTACTGCATTGTCTACATGAACTATAATCAAATAGGTGACTCATAATTGCATTTGATCGGATGTACTGCAAACTTATTCGTTGCTTTCGGTCAAAAGTTTCCCGTTTATTTCAAAAAGTCTTCAAATCTAATCATTTGGCATCATCAAATCTAATCATTTCATCATCATTTTGATTGCAATCTTGAAAAGAGGTCATTGGATAGTCTGCATTTATTTTATACCTTCTTTTAATTAAAGCATGCAAAATTGTAATTTTGCACCTGTTTCTCGTGTGCTAGTTTATTTCCAAAAAGTTGTATTTAAAATAACAGTATTTTACGCCCCTAAACAAATTATTAAAACTTTCCAAAATCGAGTGTAAAATACCCTTTTTGAAAAATTTTCTTTTTCAAAACTGGCTGAGATAGCCATCAGCAAAACGCTTTCACGTTTTAAAGATATGTAAAATAAAGATCCTGCCCATTGTATAGAAGGGAAAGTTGCCCTCGCCAAGCAGATGCAGGAGAAAATAACAGGTGTTTTACTCGGGTCTGACGTACCAACACACTTTGGCCCTGGGCATCGCATTGAGACAGGATTCTATTTTATTCTTTAAAGTTATGTTTATAAAATTATTATAATAAAAAAATCGGTAAAAGGCCTCCATTTCATGAATGCCCAAAGGTCTGAATAGTAAAGACAGTGTTTGTTTCACTAGTGTTAAAAATTAATAAATTATATAGAAAGCTACATGGATTAAGAATGGTGACTTAACGAGAAAATATTTTTTTTTACATCGGTGGACCTCGAGTTACAATTATGTGTACAACGAATAACCCACTGACACTTGATGAAAAGATGGTGTCGTCCCGGAAGACTTTTAGGGTTAATGCCTCACATGTGCGTATCTTATGGGAGACAACTCGAATAACTCCCATTAAGCAGTCTAACTCTCGATGCGAGACGCATATACATGTTGCCATACTCAATATCGAGGCTCCTCGTTTTCGAAAGCAGTGAAGACAATTGTTTTCATTAATAGATTGGAATGATAATTTTACTTGATTGATAATTTTAATGCATGCATGCGTCCTTGCATCAGTAACATGCTACAATATTTGTCTGACTGAAAATTGAAAGTTGTGCTGGAATCGAAATAAAAATAAAAAATGTAGTTAGGGTCGGTAAAAAGTATGCAAAAAGGAGATTATTAAATGGAAAGCGATCATCTCCCAATCAGTAGCGTAACAATAGGGTGGCAAGACGGACAAATTGCCCCGTCCCAGACCGACCAGAGAGGCTATGAGTAGAGGAGGAGAGGCCTGACATTTATTATTACAAAATAAAGTAATATTTATTAATTCTGTCTTTAATAAATTTAAGTTACCAAAGTGATAAATTCAAAAAATATGCACCAAGATTTTCAACATTTTCATTTGTATGAAAAATATATCTCATCTGGTTATAATAGTTATAGAAACAGTAACGCACGGGTGATCCCGATGTAGGGACTTCCCAGATATCTGGTTTGAGAATAGGTATTTATAAAATAAAAAGTGTGAATTTCCGCTTCCACCCCATGTGCCAGTGATATTTGAATTCACTTGTTTTTGAATGAACCCCTCATTTTTGAATATGTACTTAAAAATTAAAAGGGAATTAACGCTGGCAAGTTAGAAACTTCCAGAAAGGGAGACGTTCTTGGTTTCGCGGATTCTCTACACGTTACTGTTAAAAAGTTTACTTAAAGTTTATTAGTTGATTGTGGAAATTAGGTAATAATACGTATAATAATAGAAAATAACTTCGTGGAAGTGAAAAACGAAAAGGAAAGATGGACTTTGAAGGAAAAAATAAGAAGTTGTCTAAAATAAGTCAATACTTAAAGAGAGGAAGAAACAAACGAACAGCTTGACTGAAATGAAGAAATGAGTAGAATTCAAAGTGATAGCATTGCAGTCCCCGACAACACTGATCCAGAGCCACCACAGTCCTGTACTAGCGATGCACATAATCAAAATCAAAGTGAAGTGACTGAAATTGACTTGGAAAAAAATGACATCTTTGTCGTACTGATAAGGCTCATTTTAAAGTAATAAATGATCGAGTAAAACAGTTTGTGATCGAACTTGCACATTGCAAACTTAAAGGCACTTTTAGGTAGTACTTTATTAAAAAGGAAAAACAAAAGTGGTAACGATACTTTGCATTGAGGGATCCACATTCAAACACTACCTACACGCCTCTGCTCCCAACTGGAAGTTAGGACCAGGCCTGGAGGTACAAGCAAAAATAAATTTAAAACCGATTTACAACAAAAATTAAAAGCAAAGGATGTACAATACACATGAATACAATTCAACAGCTAACCACTACAGAAAAATAGAATTATATGTTTAAGCAGTTTAATGGTCCTCCTTTTCTCTCAAAAACGTTATAATCATGGAGATTTTCCTCTGTTCTACTGATTAGTCTGGATTGTTCTTTGTTAAGGTTGCTGGGGTCAATTGCAGATTCAATCTCTTCTTAAGAATAGATAGTTTCTCGCTGTCGCAGATGCATGATTTTGTTGCTGAACCTGCGAAGATAACGGAGAAAAAATTCTATGACTCGTTAAATCCTGTATCACAAATATATATATGTCCTATATTTAGAAACCTTTGTATCTGCCATTTTTGCCATTCCCGTCATTTTCTATTTGTGATTTTATCTAGACGGATTTTAAGCGATCTCAAAGGTGAACAAATTGCCCTAGGAAGTATAAGTTAAAAAAGGAATTGTTACTTCATTCTGTATGCGTGTATTACGAGAGGAAACTCAGCAAATTCCCATCAAGTGACCTGACTGTCGAAGCGAAATTTTTTACGCATCCTGTCTCAATCACAATCGATTCTTCTCGTTTCTCAAAGCAGTAACTTCAATAGGCGTCTCCAAGTGCTTCGAACCTGAATAAATAAAACTGACTGCCCAGAGCAGCATTTCAGGCTCTTTGATATTTCTTCTTCTTATGCATTGGAGTGATAGTGATTTCGTGACAGGAGATGTTTTTTTTTTTTCGGGGTAAGTGATGTCAGCCCAACGCTCTACAGTCATGTTTAACCGGGACATACGGCTTAAAGTGAATTCCGAACCATCATAAACATCCATCAGCGAGACTCGAACCCAAAACCTGTGGCACTGAGCTCCAAAGGTTTCGGGTTTGGGCCGAACGATGCTTCAGCAATTCAGAACTCTGAAGTGTTAACCACCAAGACTAAGATCTTTGACACATGCATCTCTTTTATATTTAAAGTAAATTGATATTACTACAAAAAGTTCCAATTCTGTTTTAGTTATGAAAGGAATAAGTATATTTAGAAATTTCTTTTTAATCATCAATGCTTTATACCTAGAAGTTGAGAGAAAAAAAAAAAAACTTAATTTTATTTGTTTTAGTTTGGGGATAAATTTATAAAGTGCGTATTCATTTCATTTAATCTGAATAACAATAAATAAAAAAGATAACGGGAAGCAATTTATAGATAAACATAATACATATTCCACACTTACTGGTAAAAGTTCATTAAAAATTGTTATAAAGGAATTCACTAGCCAAATGAAGGCGTAAGGTGTTTAGCAGCAAGTATTTATGTTAGTTAGCAAGTTTAACAATAAGCTTTGTTTATTTGTGGTATAAAGCCCATTAACTAAGCTGAATAAATAAATCCATACTGATTTAGAAAAACTACTTTATTTATTTACATATGTAAATGGAGTGAAAATACTGAATGGATTGAATATAAAATAGTGAATTTATATTTTAAAAAATCAGCCTATTCATCTCATCTTCATTTCGTGATTGTTTGCATGCTATCGTGAAATCATAAAAAATAAAAGTAATAAGGATTTTTTTTTGTATACAACACAATACAATTTTTTAAGAGACGAATCTTTCTAAATGAAGAAACAAAGGTTTTATTTTTTTTTTTTTACAGCAGTACAATTATCACCCTTTTCCACATAAATAAACAAATATATATAATAAAAGGAATATTATTATTTTCACATGAAAAGAAAATAGCAGTTTTATTGACGTATACATTGATGGAATTGTATAAAATAATTTAAATACAGTTTAATACTAAAATACCGAAATACAAAAGCAGTTAGATTAGGGCCAAACGAATTAGATTATGTCAAATGAATTTTTCATATATGAAATAAAGGAAGAATTATTATTCCCTTCCAATGAAAAGAAAAACGTATTGTTATTGACGTATGCATTGATGGAATTGTATAAAATAATTTAAACACAATTTAATACTTAAAAATACAAAAGCAGTTACACACGAAAGAAAATTTATTAAATTTAATCTTCTTTTTCTTCTCATGAAAATAAAAATGTATTGTTATTAACATATTTGTTGACGAATTGTATAAATAATTTAAACACAGTTTAATACTAAAATACATAAAAACAAAAGCAATTAGATTAAGCCGAACATATTAAATTATACCAAACGAACTTTTTACATAAAAAATAAAGGAAAAATTATTAATCCATCCCCATGAACAGAAAAACGTATTTTTATCGACATATACATTGATGGAAATGCATAAAATAATTTAAAGACTGTTTACTAAAATACATAAATATAAAAGCAGTTTGTTTAAATATTAATGAAAGAAAAAGTATCAAGTTCAATTTTATTTTTTGTTTATTTGGACGTCGAATGTCACCAGATGTGATGCTTCCTAAAATTCTGTCTAAAGAATTTTTCTTCTGGCTTTTCCTACGGATATTTCGGAAATGTGACATTGTCAATTTCAGACAATGCTATCATGGCTTTGTTTAAACTTTATTGGGGGTGTTATTTTTTTTTATTGGGGTTGATTCTTCTTGTTTACTTCTTTAACATTTATTCATTTCACAAATTTGTCATGTCCGAAAAGATGTTTATCCAGTTGGATTTAATTCCATAGCTGTCATATACCAAAGTATCACTATATATCATGTATGTTCTTATTTGATTGTGCGTTGTTTGTTTTATATCGACTGAATTCATTGAACTATTGTTATTGACATATTCGTTGATGAAATTGTATGAAATAATTTAAAAATAACTATAATAATTATAATTATAATTTTGTTTATTAAAATACATAAAAACGAAAGAAGTTAGATTAAATACACAACGAAAGAAAATTTATTAAACTCAATTTTTTTCTTTACTTGAACCTGGTCGAATGTCACCAGATGTTATGTCACCAGTTTCAAAAAGCAATATACAAACAAATATTGAACACATAATAATCGCTGGACAATAATAATAAATAAATAATTTTAACCGTTTAGATCATAACGGTTTTGGCTTTTAATGGTTTGGCAGGTAGCGCTTTGGGTTTTGGGCTAAAGAATCTAGATTCAGAACCTAACAAGTGTTACAAATGAAGCTAAACTGGAAGACGCAGTGTCGATTGTGTGTATGGGCAAGATTTATTCTTCTGTGAAAAGTCCTTCCATTGCGATTGATGACGAACAGGTGATTGAGCTGTTCATCCCAGATAGCACTATTTAGAAAATGTAGAATCTCCCATAAATGCAGTTTGGATAAAGCTGGATCTGCTAATATCTGCCTATAAAAGTCTGACTTTCTATTATTAATAGACTGGCATTTTCAAATTACAACATATTTTTCACAAATGTAGCAATTTTATCTGACATATCTATTTTGTAGGATATTTTTTTTATTAACCATATATTTTTGAAAGATTTCAGGATTAGAAACCTAAACACTCTTACAATATATACAAACAATTAATTTACTATGTAGAATTAACTTTTCTCGATGCAGATACAAGAGGAGTTCTTTTATATTTTTGCTGAGGTAATTTTAATCAATAGTTTTCAACCAAATGTTATATTATGTTGTTTTTTTATATTAGGATAATTTTAAATACTAAAAAACAACTGAAATTCGCTCACAGTTTACTCAATTATTCGCACACAATTTACCAAGTGCGCATGCATGTATGTTTATCATATAAGATGCATGTTTGTAGAACTGAACTAAAATGAATAATAGAAGACCATTATCATTTTCATAATACCACAAATCGTTAAATCTATTCAAATTACCATACTTCTTATTGAACTTGTAATAGTAAATTGTAGTAGGACTTGTAATTGTTGTATACTTGTAGACATGGTACTTGTAGACATAGTAATCCACGTTATTTCTCGAATCACGAAGCAAAGGTTTTGACATTGTATAACAAGGACATCAACCAAATTCAATAGCCACACGAATATGACAATGTTCAATTGCCAATTCATGCATATTAAAAAAATGAACCAGGTTTAATAAATACAAGAGCATTCCAAAATTCAATAACCATGAGCAGAAGCTAGTTATTGTATAACAAAAACATCAATCAAATTCAATAGCCATAGATATATTAAAATCACAGTCAACAATTGTAAAATAGTAAATTTTCTGTAAACTAAGCTATCATCCAGTCTCATGTAGAACTGTATAGTATTTATTGACTATTCACTTAATAAAAATTCATAAAATCTGTACTTAATTTTATTCGCTTAATAAAAATTCATAAAATCTGTACTTAATTTTATTCACTTAATTAATTTTGTCTTCAAAGTCACAGATTATTAAATGATTTTCAATATCACTTAAAAATTGTAAAAACTATACGATTAATTCAGTTTTATTAGACAATATAATTTTTTTAAATAATGACTTTTTTATAAATAATCATAAATAAAAAATTATTGTTTGTCAAAATTATTGTTGTTTTAAAAATCGAAGGATTTTTTCATCTTATTTCAAATTGTATCTCTTTCTATATTTGCAACTTTAAATTTCTTCGATTTTTTTTTTGATTGATTGATAATTTTATTAATATAAATTAATTTAAAACAACTGATTTTTTTTTTTTTTTTTAAGTTGCAAATATAGAAAGAGATACAATTTGAAATAAGATGAAAAAATCCTTCGATTTTTAAAACAACAATAATTTTTTATTTATAATTATTTATAAAAAGTTATTATTTAAAAAAAATTATATTGTCTAATAAAACTGAATTAGTCGTATAGTTTTACTTTAACATCAAAGTAAAATGCAAATCAAATTGAAAATTATCCATGTCATAAAAAAACCCATTTTTCTGAAATTTTGTAAGATGATGATTTAGAGCCTATACATCTTATATTCTTTTGTTCTAAAAAATTATAATCTCACTAATAAATAACCAGTACATTTATTTTAAATACAATAACATCTCGATTAGTTTCAGATTTCAAAACTCCAAAACAAAAGATGAGAAAAAAGAACCATTTTCTTTCCCATCATTTCAAACAAACTCCGCATGCGTTCTACCTCCTGCGACCCTTATTAACCTTATCAAACAAAAGCTGCAACAAAAAAGTAAAACGCAATCATCACCACCGAACAAACCGTGCCAGCGGGTGAGATCGCGCCAACACATTTGTGCCAAGGAGGCGATAAATCCAGAAATAAGAATGGAACAAAACGCATCAGCGCAAAAAGCAGCATCAAAACGATTGCTTTTCCCACACAAAAGGGAGGAGTTTTAAGGGCCGAGCGTTATTTCGAATATACAATTGAAAGTGACGTCATCCCTACCCACAATGCACTTCGGAATGGACAATGGGGGTTAATTTCAAACTCACCGTTTGGCGTGCGACTGAGGTTAGCCAAAGACGCCCTTAGAAGAGCTACCGTTCCATTCAACTCAAGAGACTTGAAGGCTGAGTTACGTTTATTTACGGTAGACAAATAGAAGCAAGAAGAGTTTTGTAGGCCATGGGACGCCGAGTGTAATATTTGAAGAAGTTAAAAAAGACTCTCGTCGTAAGTATTTTTGAAAAAATATATTTATAATTTTTTTTAAAGTTTGTAGTAGTCTTTTGTTTATTTATTTATCACTTTTAGTTGGTTAAAGTTTGTTCTAAATAGCAAAGAATATTTGTGGAATTTGTTAAAAAGTTTGTTCGAATTAAAAATTGTTCTCATGAAAGAAGATATTCTTTGTTATATTATTGTTCAATTTAGAATATTGTTTAGTTTTTGATTTTTTTAGTATATTGCTTAGTTTTTGTTTATTATCAACTTACTAATTTCATTTCTTTTTACTTTTCATTTGCATGCATAGAATAATTATCTTTATTTATTTATTTATTAAGATGGAATTTTTGAAACAATGATGTTAATTATTTTAATATTCTTATTAAATCATTAATTATACAATATACTAAATTTTTTTTTTTATGTTCTTAAAACTTAAAAAAAGGAAAATATGATGATTATATTATGAAACAATAAAAAAATTAAAAAAGTTTACGAACAATATTTATGCCTTTGTTATATTATTGGTCAATTTAGAATATTGTTTATTGTTTTTTCGATTTTTTGTCATTTTTATTTTTGTTTATTTCATTTTATTAATTTTTTATTTATTTATTTTTCATTTGCATTTTTCATCCGTTATTTATTTATTTATTATTATTATTATCTTTGGAATGCTAAAATTCCAAAATAACGACTTTCGAATATAATGTAAATAATTCGAGAAATCTGTCAGTAATAAAAAAAATTTCTCCCGTTAAAAATTATTATTTGTAATATAATATATGTTCTACCCAGATGTTAATATTCACAAAGAATGAATTATATGCATTAGGTGTTTAACTGACGTAAAACTTTTGTAGAAAATATATTCTTACAATCGATTGCTTTTAATTTTAATAATTGTATTAAATTAATTATTTTTTCTGATAGTATATTGAATGTGGTTACGTATGAATTATAATAATAATTTTTTAACTTAAATTTTAATTAAATATGAATATTTTACAATGAAACAAATTTTTAAACTAAATCTTCAAACAAACAAACAATTACAGAGTATATAGAGATAGATATAATTAATCAGTTACATTAACCATTTATTAAATTATGTATATTTTAGTATTTTTTAATAATAATAATTATGTATTATTTTTAAATATATAATTATATTTAAAAATATTATAATTTTAAATATATAATATACTAATTTATATTTATTTTAAAATTAAATATACTTTATTAAACTTAATTATTTTATAATACGAGCTGTTATTATATGAGCTAAATCTTAATATATTCTAATTTTACTTTGATCAATTATAATCACATTTTATATTTATTTTTTTAACTTATCTAAGTCCAGAATCGCGTTTATTTGAATATTTTGAAGAAGTATAATTTGTAATGAAATATGTTATAAAATTAAAAAGGTATTTTATTAGTTTTCGTAAGTTTCTAAGTAGTTTGTTATTCCTTCTTAATTAAGTACTTAAAAATAATATACTTTCAAAACGTAATATTTGAAGAAAATTTCTAACAACTTTCTTTGTGTTGATGAATTAAAAAAAAAAAGGAAATAAGTCTTTAAAACTTAAAAATTATTCTCAGATTTTTTATATGCATGTAAATTCAATGAATCTTTTTTAAAAAAAAAAAAAGAAAAGAAAATAAATGCAAAATCAAATTAAAGTAATACAAATTAAAGTCCAAACTTCTTATTCTAAGTAATAATTAATTTAAATTTAATTAATTTTTCCTTTATTTGTAATAAATTTGCTTGTTAAAAACAATACAACAATTTAACCCAAATAATATAACTTGATGAAAAAATAGTTATCTAATTTATTACTGAAATTTTAAATTTTATCATAATTATAATAAAATTTAAAATTTTAGTAGTTAAATAGATAACTATTTTCATTACCTTTCACATTTACAATATCTGTATATCTATGTATATACTTAATTAAACTGCCCCAATATTAAAGACGTAGATTTAGTCGTAGGTTTTAAATTTATTAAAATTTAAAACCTACGGCTAATTTCAAGATACAATTTTCATTGTCTTAGAATATCTAAACTTCGACTACTTAACTATCGATAGTTAACTTTGATTAATTAACTTTGAATAACTATCGATAGTTAATTTTGATTAATTAACTTTGAATAACTATCGATAGTTAACTTTGAATAACTATCGATCGATAGTTAACTTTAACTGTATAACACTATTACTAGTGTTTTTATATTCTTATATCATAATTATATTCACACAAATCAAATTTAATTTTCAGTTTTTATGTAAACAGTTAAATACTTCTGCTAAAGGAGTCGACTAAGTTAACATGTTAAAAAATGAAAAAAAATATATTTTATTTTTAAAAATTTAATTTTAAAATATTTATTTATTCATTTTCAAAAAAAACTAGGATTTTCTATTAAGTTTAAAAAAATTGAGGAAGCACTTTTTCTAGAGAAAAAAAAAAAACATAATGTGTTAAAAAAAAATAATTTTAATAGTTTTTATTTCAGATTAATTAACTTTAAAATTCCGAGGTTATAAATAACCATAGTTGTTTTTAAGTAATAACTTTCCAAAACTGTTATATTATAATTTCACTTACTATATAAATATAAATTACATTGCTTTCATATGTTCAGCAATTTATAATTATAAAATGTCGATTATTAAATTCTTTGAATTTTAAAATAAAAAATTATTATTTCCTTTCTTTTTTTCATGGGAGGTCTTCAAAATATAACAGAATAAAGTTGCATGATTTAAATTTAATCTCAAATTTTCCTTTAAAAAAAAAAAAAAAGAGAGAATTTTCTATGATGTAAATATCGGTATATCTTTTTTAAGTTTTCAGGCTTGACTTGTTGACCCCTGACTCTGTCACCATTTTTCAAGAATTCTTTTATCTGTGAAATAAAAGGTGTCAGTCGTGAACTTTTCAAGGCAACTACTTCCTCTTTTTTAAGTTGCGCAACCAAGTTCCATAGGTCTATAGTTTCTTCCATGTTTTTAACATCTGGTTAGGTTATTCTCATCTCATTTTTAAACAATTTTTGATTCTCAAGATTTTGTTAAAATACCAAATTTAATTTTTATTCATGAACACTTTTTCTAATGTAAAAATAAATAAAAATAAAATTCACTCATTTTTAAATTTAGTGAACCTCAATTGAAATAATTTTAGGTGTACAATTCCATAACAAAACTTTTTATTACTACCTTTTAAATCTGTTCATTCATTCCAATTAAAAGAAACGAAAAATGGCTTCCCTATTAAGACAGGAAATGAAATTTTATAAAGTGATAATGAATTTTGTAACTTTTATTTTGTCATATAACATTTAGGCAATTAGTAATTCAATATTGCCAAGTTAGTAGTGCATTTCGTTAGAACATATTGCAAAACATACTTTAACATTGATTTATTACCATAAAGTTTATTCTATCTAAAGTTTAATGTTACTTCTTGTATATCTATAAAAATTTTTGAAGCATATTATTTTGATCCAATAAAAGCATATCATATTCTTCAAAAATTCTCACTATGAGATGATCACTATGCTTTTTAGAGAAGTGTTATGTGGCTTATGTGCTACCCATTATTTTAATATTCTCGCTTTTTACTCAAGCAGCCATCTTGGTATTAATTTTGACGTGATTTGCCAACACTTGCCGAATTTATGCTATATTATTAAATTATATTATATGCTATATATATATATATATATATAGTGAAAAAGTACACATTCAATAATTACTGAATATATATTTCAGTGGAGTTCATTCAGAAATTATTTCTTCTATTTCTTTAATGAAATCTTGAAAGTTAAAATGGAATGTTTTATAAGAGGGACATCTAAGCATCACATACCTTATCGATTCAATGGGACTTAAAAGATGGTCATAAAAATAAATGAACAACCTTGAAAGATATTCATCATATAGGTATTATTTATCGAAAAATAAAAATAAATTTAAATTCATGCATAGATGTGCATTGATTTAGCAATTAATTCGAGTCTGTGGAAGCCTGAATTAATTGCTTTATTCTTCTGGATTTAGGTTTGGTTTGGCTTGCCGCTCTACGGTCAATTAGTGTACACTTTAGGCTAATTAGACCGGGACCTACAGTTTAACGGGAATTTTGAATAATTAACGAACATTCATGCCACCGCCAGGAATCGAACGTGAAGCCTGTGATACCAAAGGCCAGAGCTCTAGCCAATTGGCCGTCAGGCCGCTTCAGAATTTAGAAAGCTTGTTTCAAACCCGACGAGCGAAGTCAAATCGAAAATTGCCGTAATATACCGGGAATAGACTATATCGCCACGGCAGAAAATCTTACCGTTTAGTCCGAGGAATTGAGGATGCGTATCTCGCTGCTATCTTCCCCAGATGCCACCTTGCTCATTTGTTCCAACTTGTGGCAAAATAAAAAATGGATGCAATGTAGGAAATCTTCCCATACGACATCCTGGGTGATGCTGAATTTACTATATATAGTACCTGTAGTTTTAGTTGTGAATGATCCCAGTTCAAAGTAATATTTGAAAATAATTAATTCATTATATGTTTTTGTGTGTTTTTTAAATTTTATTCTGTGATAGCCCTGGGAAAAGTTGATTCCAAATTTTTATTAATCAAACGATTTCTATTTAACAATTTGTCAGTTTTCAGGATCATTACCTTTTTCACAGATGTATGTTTGAATTGAAAAGGTTTTTCGCCTTTTAATACAGAATCGAGCTATATTTTTTTTCCTGTATGTATTATAATTGACGTCAAAAATTAATTTATTTTTCAATATCTGAATTAAATTTAGTTTGAAAGTTGTCTTCGTTTTTGCATGTTGACACACTAAAGGTGTAATGACACCTGCTTATTTTTGAGAAAAATGGCTTAAAATTCGTAAATAAATCTGGTAACGGTTTTACATTTTAATAATCAGAAAATGATTCTTAATATAAATTATTAAGTTGAGTAAAAATTAAAATAACGCCTGATGAAGTAGGCCACTTGATCAAAAAAATAAATAAATAAATTGCTGTGTTTTATGCAATTTGATATACTGAATGCATAGAATCATATATATGTCTTTTGCTTCGTCTGGATGTTTTAAACATTTCATAATTATATATATTGTTTACAATGGCGATTGATTTGATATAATTGCCCTTTTATTTAATTTAATTGTCCCTTAATTTAATTTAATTGTCCCTTAATTTGATTTAATTGTTAAATTGAATGATTTCTTTGTTATTGTTCACTATAAATTCCCTACTCACATACAAAGAAAAAAATAATATATTTTTTGCAAAACTCACACAGAAAAAAAAAAAAAAACATTTTTATTTATTTATTATTATTATTATGCATATTTATAAACATTCATACAAAAATTCATTCTCGATTTACGTGCGACATATTATGTGAACGAACAGCAATGAAGATTGATAACTTGTAAAAAATTAAAACCAATTTAAATTTCCATTCAAACTTATATAGAAGTTAATTTAGTATTTTCCTTTACTTCTCTGGCATTATTGAAGAAAATTCAATATCCAGCTGGAAAATCTTAATATTCTCGCTCCTTAACAAAAGAATTCTTTTAAATCATGCCGTCTCATATATTAAAATCTGCTCTCGCATTCGCTGTTTAATAAGCGGACCTTTATTCGGATTTTCATTTGAATTCATGATGGCGTTTGCTCATCTACATATCACCGATTGCAGATTCATTCCACTCGCTCCCCCAAGTCAATTCTATTCGATTGAGAAAATTCGTATAAAGGAATTCGAATCTAAATAAGCTCTTGGAATAATTTTTAGAAGAATTTCGTGAATAAATGCATTCGGAATGACGTTTTAAAATCATTTGTCCAAAAGATTGTTATTGCCTCGTTGCTGTTTTCATAAATCGTCTAATTCTTGATTTATTCCGAAAGTTGTTATTAATTATTACCTTATGTTTATTAATTGTTGTGATGTGATCATTTACATTTCATTTGTAACAAAGCAAACCAATTTATAAAAGTCTTTTAGAATATTAAAAAAGTTTTTTTAAATGTAACAAAAATTGTTACATTTTTTGTAAACAAAATAAATCTTATTCTTCTTCAGTATAGCGTAATATTTTAAGTGAACATAAGTAAATTAAATATATATCTATATAAAAAAATTTTAATAACATTATAAGCAATGAAACTTATATTTGTCTATTTACTCATTCTACTGCAATTATAAATTTTTGATTTTGTTAGCACTGAAACTAGACAATGGAATTAAAAAGCTACAAAATTAACTTTGTATAAAAATTTTCTGTTTTCATGTAAAAATATCGTCTGATTTTTAATAATGTAATCAGACTAATTAACTTTTTTTAATCAGAATAATCTAATTTTTGTCGTTTTACTAAAATATCGTCTGATTTTTAATAATCTAATCAGACTAATTTATTTTTTAAATCAGAATAGTCTTTTTTAATTTTAATGTTTTAAAATATCGCCTGATTTTTAATAATCTAATCAGGCTAATTTATCTTTTTAATCAGAATATTCTAATTTTGTCGTTTTACTAAAAATATCACTAAATAATGTTTTATTATTGTTTTACTAAATAATTACTAAAATATCATCTGATTTTTAATTATCTAATCAGACTAATTTTTTTAAATCAGAATAATCTAATTTTGTCTTTTACTAAGATATCGTTTGCTTTTTAATAATCTAATCACACTAATTTTTTTGTTTTTAATTCAGAATAATCTAATTTTGTTGTTTTACTGAAATATCATCTGATTTTTAATAATTTAAGCAAACTAATTTATTTTTTCATCAGAATATTCTAATTTTGTTGTTTTACTAAAAATATCGTCTGATATATAACAATCTAATCAGACTAATTTATATTTGTTTAATCAGAATAATCTAATTTGGTTGTTGTACTAAAATATCATCTGATTTTTAAAATGTGAGCATTCACTTAACACGAAACTGTTTAGCAGTAATTATATGTTCGAAACATTAGCACGAAATGAATCTTAATCGTACATTTGGGAGAAATTATTTGTCATTTTGTAATAATTGAGAAAAATTTAACATGCAAACTTATAAAAGAAAAAAGAAGGAGTTAGTGATCACCAGAAAAAGGTATTGGTTGCATAAACATCTATTTTTTTTTTTATTCTAAATGTTATATAATCAGTTTTATATTATACTGTAATGGCCGAATAAATACATAATATTAAAATGAAATCCACTAATTTGTGGTGATATTATCAAGTTTTTTCAATAGAAAAATTATTTAAAGTGAATAATATATTTTAAAAAATGTAATTCTCCAGCTTTAAATAGTTTTCAATTACATTTATACACACTTTTTTTCATTTTATACATTTGAAAAAACCTTTCAGTTCAGAAATTATTTTTGCTCTACTAAATAATATTTAATAATAACAGCTTTGTTCTTTTAGCTTTTAACTTTTTATTGATATTTGTGTCTCAGTATTTCAATAAAATATAAAAAAAAACAGAAAAACAAATATTTATTTATCTTTATCCAACATTTTTGCTGTAGAAAAATATTCAAACATCGTCTGATTTTACAGCGATTCGAAATGTTTAAGAACAAATGTGCACATTCACTTCACACGGCACACAACAATAACTATTTTCCGGTCTCCATTCTCTATACCATTTTATCGTTTGCCTACGGGCCTCCGTCACGAATCAACCAATTTCCTTAAGAGCGCAGACGATTATCCTTTTTCTCGTTTGCAAGATCCACTCTTTTCCATCAGAGGAATAAAAAAGAAAAAATGGCGTCAACTTTTCAAAATGCATCCGCTGGGAATGCAGCCAGATTTGCAGAGCAATCTATTGTGTAAAAGGGGACGAATTGCGCATGCGTCCTGCGTTCATTCACGCGTGGCGAAAAGCAGTAAAAATGGCCGACTCGTTATGAACGCACGAAAGAACTTTCTTTCTCACGATCGAACACAACTGCGGGGACTTCTTCCTCCTTTTGGTTGATGTTCGAGATCTTTTCTTCTCGTAATGGAAAACGGGAAAAATTGTAAAATTACTTGGCTGCCATGTTTGACCATCGAGATGAAAGTTTTTGTGTTAACAGATAGTATAAAATTTTTCGAATATTTCTTTAAAATGCGGGCGGAATTATGTAGAAAATAGAATTCTAAGTTAGTGTATCTCCAGAATATAATTACCGGTGTAAATTATATCTTTTCTGAAATTTCATTACTTGTTTGAAATAAGATTAAAAGATTTTTTGTTTGTAATACAGCTGTTCCTAAAAGTGTTCGTACATTTACGAATTTCATTGAAATACTGCTCTATTCATTAATAACAATTATTATTTCAGAATGATAATTGTTTATTATGCTATCGAGGAGTTGTTAACAAAACTATTTTAAATATTTTAAGAAAATAGAAAAAACAACTTTTATTTTTTTAATCAGAAATTAACAAAAAAAGTTACCTCACAAAAGTCTTTGCACAAAGTGATAGAAAAAATCTTTACATATTAATAAACATTGAAGTTTTACCATCAATTAGTAGGATAACCTGCAGCATCTACAACAGTTTCTAAATGTCTGGGCATAGAATTAACAAGTTTTCTTCTTCATTATTATTATTAGTATTATTATTATTTTGTAATTTCTGCGTTAATATCCCCTCATCTTCATTCTTGAATCATTACGGTTTTAAGTTTCATTTTCGTTTTTAAATCTTCTTCCTTCGTTTGATATTTTCTTTCTCTAACCTCCAGTTCTTTCCAAATATATTCTGATAGATTTAAAATCGGCGAATGAGAGGTTCTCTCAGAATTTGTGGTCAATTATAGAACACTAAACTAAACAAATAAATAAAGTTGGTTCCAATATCAAATTTTGAGCATATAATTTTGTTTTTTTTAAATATATAAATAAAGCTTATGATTCATTATGTTGTTAATATATTCCAAATTATCTAGTCCTGATGTTGACATGCACCCCCACACAAAGACAATGTCATGCTTTACTATTCAAACTAAGTTCTAGAGATTACGTTCCTTTATTTTTCTTCTCCATTAAGTTATATACCCATCAGAACCAAATATTTTAAATTTGTGCTCATTTGCAAATAAGATACGATTCTAATATGTTTCGAGCATATTTATCATTGATTTTGCTCAGGAAAGCCTAATATTTATGTTTTTCGCATTTACAAGTTATCATTTAGCAGAATGTTCGTACTGGTATTATTCGACGAGTGTTCTGATCTGAACAATCTAAAGTTGCAAATTAAATTGAGGGAAAAGATTGTTCAGTAATCCTGTTGAAATTTACACTCAAACGTGTATTTTTCTCACATTTTCTAACTGTAAATGTCTGGTCAAGTTGAGTTAACTTTGCTAGAAGACGTTTTCTAACCTTGGTTTCAATTCTATTTTCTTCTTTAAAGCTTTTTGTCACCTGTTGCCCCGTAGAAAAGAGATTAATGTACAAATTTACCGATATTCCGAACTGATATAACATTACTATAATGAAAAATAATTAGTTTTGGAGTGCAGTTAGTTGTTATTTTACAGCTGCGAGCCATTTTTAGACAATGGATAGAATGTAATGAAATAAGCGTGAAAAGATTGAAGCTAAATGATTTTTTTAAATATTTAGTGACATTTAAAAAAAAATCATTTAGCTTTAATGCAAAAATTTAAAAAAGCTACAGACCATAACCTTACATATGAGGTATAGCATGAAACAAGTCATTCAAAAATAAATGCACATTTAGAATTATAAATCCAATCCTAGTCGTAATTGAAAATCCAAGGTACAAAACTTCTAGTAGGGTTACCATCATTAGTGTAAAAAAAATTGGCTTCACTTAAAAAAAAAAAAAACCTTCAAATTTCAATTGCCACAGAAACGTGTAAAGGTTTTTACATTTTCTTAAAAAGAGAAAATTTAATATATTCGAAGCAATATGTTGCTTTATGATGTGGAGAAAATCGAAAGAATTTCAAAAAAGAATACTCCAAGAAATTTCAAAGAGAATTTCAATAAGATTTTTACTTCAGTATATAAAGCGATGGAACAGTTTTAGTGCAGGGAGTGTCCATGTCATCGGCTGGAGTAAGTTCCGATTTATTGATACCATGGATTAGCATAAGTATAATGACATCTTAAACTCAATTTCAAAACCATCAACTGAAAATCCATCCTTAGCATTCTGCCTTGAATATTAAATTATTAAAAAGCTTCATCAGTCAAATTTGACACGATTTTAAAATCTAGTATTTTTCAATGTAAATCAATGCAAAATCCTGAACACAAGAAAAATTCCTCCAATTTACTAAAAATTAGTTTAAATCGACACCAAAATAATTAAAAAGTGTTTTAAAAATGAATATTCAATTAAGTTTTAAAAAATATTTATTTAATAAGAACTTTAAAAAATATTAATCTTAATTATTTTTATGCGAATACTTTTGTTAGTAACATTAATTCTTTTATCTTTTATTATTAAATAATTATTAATAATCGTCTAATCTTCTTATTATTAATAATCGTCCCCTTGTATTATTAATAATATTATTGCACTATTAAATCTTTCATCTTGTATTTCACCTTTAAAACGAATTAATTCGAAATCGTTAAAAAGAAATTGTAAAGCATGTTCTTGGAAAAATTGTTTCAAAACAATAAATTCTCCATATTTATTTTATTGGCTTTCTTATAAAACAATTTGTATAAATGGTCACAGCTTAATAATGTAAAATATATCATCTCAAAATGGAACAGACATATTTCCATTTACCATTTATCAAGTTAATATAAGTTGTCCATTGTCAAGTTATTTAAGCATTTATCAAGTTAAAAAAAAGGAAAAATACTAATAAATAAATTATGAAATAAAAAAAAATTTCTTTCGCATTCGAATATAAAATCAAAACTTTTAAAAATTATTTTTACGAATATTGAAAAAAAAATTCAATAAAGAATTGTGCCTTAAGATACAAAAATTATTCTGCTATTCCTACAGTCTTATAGAAAATACTTTCCATTTCTAAATTTATATAATACATTACAAGAACACAATAATAATTTGATGATGTATTCAAAACAGCAAAAAAAAAAAAAAAAAAAAAAAAAAAAAACTAATTTTTCATTCTTCCACATCAAAGATTATTCTGCATTGTAAAATTTCCTTTTAATTTACAAAATACCTCAAGAACAATTGTAATAAAGAAAATAAAAATAATTATAAAATATTTATGTTGTTTTAACGAAAATAATGTTGTTTAACATTTTTTTAATTACACTTCCTTAAAATTAATTTTTTTCTGTAATTGTAATTTTTTTGTTATAATTAATTAAAAAAATTTTATACTTAATTATTTGATGAGAGTTCGACATAAAGGGCTTAGATATTGAACGTATATTTTGTAATAATTTGTTTATGTAATATATAACTCTTATAATGTCTAGTTTTTTATTTATTATTTTTTTTATGTTTTACATTATCTATATAATTCTTTTTGTGTTATTCATAATTTACTGTTCAAAAATTTTTATCATTTTCAAAAAATTTCTAAAGATAAATATAAAATAATAATATAAATATAAACTTTTTTTATCATTTTTAATTTTTATCATTTCAAAATATATTCATTCCATAATCTAAATAATTTTATCATTTTTAATTTTTTAATTTCCGTTATTCCAAACTCTATATAAATGTTATAAATGTACAAATTGTCATTTCAAATACCAACCCTGTAGGGAAATCATATGATTTTTAATTATTTATTTATAAAAAAAATGGAAAGAATGTTCACGTACAAAACAAATTCTGAATATATTTTAACTAAAATAAATTTTTATATCTAATTATTATAGTATACAGAATTTTCTTCATTTTCACATTGCTTATTATTTTTTAATACCAGGTTATGTTATTTTCGTTATAAAAAAATGTTTATTAATTTAACGTTTTCGTATTTTTATTTATAAGTTTATACGTTTATTAATCATAAAAATATTTTATTGGAAAATTATTTTTACTTTTTGACATATATAGTTTGGATATAAAAAACAAAACAAAATTGCATATTCTATATTTAATTTTTTTGATCGATTTCTGATTAAATTAAACATTGTAGATTATCAATAGTAAAAATAAATCTTAGAAATAAAAGTTAAAATGCCATGAATCACCAACTAAATGAACCCGCAACCTGTGGTACCGAGTGCCAGAGCGCTAGTCACTCAGCCATCAGGCCGCACCCTGAATAATAGCAATTTCTATTTTGAATAATGGATTAACTTCATTGTTATTACACTAATTAGTTGTCAATAAGCAATTAATTCAAACTAACTAATTTCTCATCAAAAATTGTTTGACAACATTAGCAAATATGCTAATTGTAGTTAATTTTAAAAAGTCCGCAATCGGTCAGAAGCATCGGAGAAAGAAATTGTAAAAGTGCAAGAAATTGTAAAAAGTTTGAGAATCAATGATCTAACGCAAGGGTGGCCAACCCAAATGATCTTGCGAGTCACTTTGGAAATGCATCCTAACTTCCTTCTTTTACATGCATCTTTCGCGGGCCGCATATAAAATTATATATACCACATGTTAGATTTAGACCCACTATAGACATTTCTTTGTGTTTATTATTATTATTATATGTAAACATAGATAATATGATAATAATGATACTCATTGTATATAAATATAAACGAAGTAAAACAAAATGAAATTAAAAAAATATTTATTTTACTAGTGCGATATTTGTTTCTCCACTCTTCACTTAGCTTTTTTGCAAATCTACCTCAATTAGTGTATTTTCACATCGTAATTGGTATTGCAGGTTAGCGTCCGTTATGTTTGAGCGTGTTTTGTGATCGGTCAATTTCATTTTAGAAAAAAACGATTCGCAGATGTAAGTTGAACCAAAAGCACTAACAACTTGAACTAAAAGTCTGGTTTGCTCTGCTATCAACAATCAACTGTGCGTATCTAGGGATGGTCACTGAGGTCACTGTTAAAGTAAAACATAGAAACGTTATTATTAGATGTTCCAAGATGCGCTTACATCATGAGTTCACAGAATTTAATTTAATTATTCTGTTATTCTGCGAACTCATAAATAAAACAGTCAATATCTATCATATATTCGCAAGAATGTTATTTTAAAATCAAAGTTAATTTTTTTTTTCATAATTTCGACAGTTAATTTTTGAATATATGGATGCACACATAATGTATTTTTTTAATCCATTGGTTTTTCACTACTTTGGCCGTTATAAAATAAATATATTTTGTGAAAGTGTAATAAATCTCATGGGCCGCAGGCATGTTGACCACCCCTGATCTAACATGTTCTTACAAAAGGTCCTAAACATCTACAATTATTATATTAATAAGTATAAATTTCATACGGCCCGATATAACCCCCCACCTCTTTGTATTTGTGGTCCCAGAAAAATGAAGGCCATCCGTCGCCAAATGTCTGTTACTACTAAAAAGTCCTAAACATTCAAGTCTACAGACGGAAGGTTTAGAAACAAAATATATCTCTTGGCGACTACTGCCTTCTGTTAACACATTCCCTTATCGTCTTCCGCGATAAGAAAGCCGAGCTGGCGTTGAAATGTGGCGAGAAAAACCGGGTAGAATGTTACTGCTGACTGAATTATGGGACAGCTGAAGGGGCCTTTATTGGGTGGTTGGTGCCAACTGACTGAATGCAGAGCATCTGGGCTGACAAAGGCCATCCCAGAGCGTGCACGGTGTTATGGAAATAAGCTCGCCAACAGGGAATTGGATGTTGTTGTTGTTTTTTTTTCGCTCTAGAAATTGTTGTTGCTCAACTGATTCGCAAAGTAAAGTTGAACTTGTGTATCTACTAAAAGTAACTCACGAATTTTCAATGACAATTTCCGTACTAAGCATTTTATTATTAGTTTTTAATTTTAATCAATTACCTCGAATTATTAATGTATTGGATTGCTATATAAATAAATGCTGTTCATGTATGTATATAAATAAATAATTTTGATTATTATTGTTAATGGTTTTCTGTTTTAAAAACCAAGCGTTAAAAATAATAACATTAAAATATTAAGATTCTTTTTTTGACAGTGTTTTAATGTTTTAACATATATTTTATTTAAAACTATTTGAAACGAACAGGTTTTTTTTTGTTTATTATTGTAATCAAATTAAATTGATTTAAGGAAAAAATGCATTTTAATTATTGAGATTTTATCAGTTATTTTCTGTATTAATTGGTATAATCTCCAATTAATACTGAAAATTAATAATTGGTATTTTGTACATTAAAATATTACAATTTTTTTGACAATAATTAATTTTTTAACATATATTTTATTTAAAAACTATTTGAAACAATTAATTTTTTTATTTATTACTTTGTAATCAAATTTGTAAATTTTGAATCAAGTTAGTAAATTGATTTGTGAGAAGAAATGGATTTTAATTATTGAAATTATACCAATTATTTTCTGTATCAAAACTTTTATGTACAGTTGAATATAGCTGCTATTCTAAAATTCTGTGAGCTGTAATACTTATTAGCGTGTTTTCTGGTATTTTGTTGCATATTCAGAATGGTGGCGTATCCTATTGAGAATGGTAATTATTGAGTTGCTTCCAAGAAATTGCTCAGATTTTTTTTTTTTTTTTTTTTTTGTAAACTATTTCAAATTAGATCTTTTATAAACCAATCAAATGATTTTCTATCTCAGATTTACAATTTGATGTATTATATTGTAATTTTTATTTCATGGGCATACTAGTATAAGCCTTGAGTTCATTATTTGTTTTCATTGGCATCAATTTATTCAGGGAATTTTTGAAAATCTAATAATGTTTAGACCTATTTGCAATGCATGTCAAATGAAATAATAAGAACAAAAATGCTATTGTATAGTTAAGGTGTTATATATATTTCTCCAATGAAATGATTTTGTAAATATTTTGATTTTTTTAATTGGATTGAAATAAAAACGCATAAATAGAAAATTTTCATCAGAAAAAAAAAAGCAAAGGAAGAAAAAGGATATGTAAAAAGCAGTTGCTGTTGTTATCGAATGTCCCATACTTTAATTTGTATTCATTCATAGAATGACATATGTGATATTCAAGTTTAGCTAATTTTCATATATGTTGTTCATTCATCACTAGAACTGTATACATGCTGTTCATTCATCACTAAAACTGCATATATATTGTTCATTCATCAATAGACTGGCATATTTGTTGTTCATTTCTCTCTAGTGTTTATGTTGTTTATGTTGTTCATTTATCACTAGAATGGCATACATGTTTTTCATTCATCGCTAGAATAGCATATATGTTATTCATTCATTACTAGAACGGTATATATGTTGTTTATTTGATTTCATATCACATATTCATTTGATACCATAACTGCATTGATATCATATCACATATTCATTTGATATCATAACAGCATTGATATCATATCACATATTCATTTGATATCATAACAGCATTGATATTATATGATCACATATTCATTTGATATAATTTGTTTATTCAGCACGTGAACGTCATATTTCTTCATTTATCATAGAACGGTAGACATGTTGTTCACTCATCATTAGAACTTCATATATGTTGTTTATTCAAGAACTGCATATATGTTATTTATCTATCATTAAAATGGCATATATATTGTTCATTCATCATTAGAACGACATACATGTCGTTCATTTAAAATGATATCATATGATCATAAATTCATTTGATATCATAATTAGTTTCTTTATTTATTAAGAGAATGTTTAATGTTTTTCGTTCACCACTAGAAAAGGCTTGTTCGTACGTAGAACTTCAGCATTGTATAGCTCTAGTATTCAACCATGCAAGAGAGGGTTGGCTTCCATTTTGCCACTACTAGTAGGAACCTGAAACCCGAGAGGATTCACGTCTTCCTTCTCAAACTTATAGGGAAAATTTTCCAGCTTATAGATTTATCTCACCCATCCCAGCATAAAAAACTAAAATGTTGCGGCTTCGCTTATCGATTCACGAATGAGGCATCCGAGTTCAGAAATTCAACTCGTTCCTCAAAAACACTGAAAACGATGTCATTACGTTGGTGGTTCAAAATGGCTGCTACCAACTGATGCCCACCCAAAAATTGAAAACTGCTTCAACCCTCCAATATTTTCCCGTCGCACGAAAGCTCGCTGGAAGATTGCTTTTGTTCGCTTCCGACATATCTCCCATACGTGCCGCGAGGAGGCTCTCGTGTGGTCTCTTTATTTATTTATGAGTGAATGGAATGCAGAATGCGTAATCGGCGATTTTCATCATCCCCGGGATCGCAGAAGTTTCTGACCCATCTTTGGGATAAAGAAGAACACTGATTAAATTTCCCTCATCAATAGAATTTCTTCTCTTCGGGAAATTGTTTCCCTCTCTGCAGAGCGTAACCAAAAGCGATTATTTCTCTTTATTTATTTATTTATTTATTTCTGCTTTTATTTCCAAAACACTCATCATAATACTAAGGGATATTATTTTGTCGTATGAATCAAAAGAATTCACATTCATTAGAGGAATGCTTTTTTTTTTTTTTTTTTTTTTTTTCGTCTTTTTAGATCAAGAGCTATGCAGTAAGTTCTGCTTCTTACTTATAAATGGTGGTTTTCTACCAGAAAATTGGGTTTCAGATGATCGTTTAATGGCAATATGTGGTTAAAAAGAAAAACGTTTTTTTTTTTTTTCCTCTTGAAATGGTAGGGTTTTTATTGTTGATCTGGTTTTTCTGGAAGATTTGATTTAATTTCTGGGTGGGATTTGGATAGTTTCTTTGTTTGGCTTTATAATTTCGGCTTGTGTTTCATTTCAAAGTATTTATTTTAATGGAGGAAAATTTAAAGAATAAAAAATATTGTTTGTTATGGAAATATGTTATTTTTGTTTTCTAATACCAGTAGGTTGACTTAAGGTCATTCATTCACTTACACGTCAGATACGTAGCAAAATCAGCATTACCCAGCGTATACAATGCTGCAGAAAGACGATGTTCACATTATTAGCACTTCAATTTGGAAGTAAGCTTTGCAGTGCCGGTATTTGAGGAATTCTGCTTGTACCTAAAACAGGTACAAGCCTATAGATTTATCGTACAGCTTGCATCTGCATTTCATCATATTGTTCGGCGTATCAAGCCGCAGTTATGAATCAAGCTGAATTATTAGCAGTTAATTCATCTCTCTTTTCTCTTTGATTCTCCCAACGACCTGATAGCCTATTGGCTAGCGCTCTGGCTTTTTTTACCACGGCCTTCAGCTTCGATTCCTGGAGATGGCATGGATGTTAGTAGTGATTCGGAATCCACGTTAAACTGTAGGCCATTGTCTAATTAGGCCAAAATATGCGCAAATGACCGTACAGCGACAAACCAAACTTTTATTCTATGTATTGCTCAATCGTAAGAAAAAGATATACAAATTTAAATTTTTGGTTTTGTTGTAAATTTACCTGCAGATTAACATGCCTTATTAAGATACAGACACATCGGTATCTGCTTTGTTTTTGTTTTTAATTTAACACATATAAAAGAAACCAAAGACTATAGATAGTATTGCGACATATATAACTTAACCTACGAGTTTGTTTAGTTGGTATATTCTCAACCATGTTTCTTTTTTTTTTTTTGTTGTTTCATTTCCTTTCATAAAACAGTATTGAACAATGGAGTTTCCTCATGGGTGAACAATACACGTTAATTTATGCTTAAAATACTCAGGATGTTTCATAATTCCTTCTGTATTGTATAGCAGAATTGCGAGAAAGGATCACATGTGCATTATTTGCTAGCATTTATTGTGGCAGGTTGAGACGAGTTAGCCAAGAACTTGATTTTAACATGCTGTTTTATATCAAAAGTGAACGAACACATGTCAAAGATGTATATAATTTAAAATCATTCTGTATTAAGTGATATGGTACATTTTGCTATAATTGTCACATTTTTTTAAAACTATAACATCTCTAAAGCGTTTATAGTGTTAAAAAACGCTCTTTATTAATGTTGTTTCGCACTTATCACTTTAAAGTTGTTGTTTCTTATCCCACCTGGTAGACAGCAATATCTAGACCAAGCCCATGAACCCGTGTGATCTCATGGAAGGAGAGAGAATGGAGGCAGCTACTGTCGTGATGGAGCACCCGTAGGTAGATGTCTGACTTGGCTCCGAGTCGCTGAAGAAAGAGGGCAGTGACTTTCGGAGAACTTTAAGGGAAACATTTGCATATCGTATGGGAGAAAACCCAGAAAACTCATGCTATGTAGTCCGTCTAACGAGACAAGATGCAGAGCATCCTAAACGTCATCGAGTCTTCCGTTTTTGAAACGGTGTGTACAAAACAAAACAGCCAGCGGATTGAACCTCAGCCCTAATGCTCAAAAGCTGTGCACTTTGTCCACGTGTCGGGCACACTTTAATGTTGAACACTATAAGAGCAAAGATATTGTATATTCAGCATTACTTTCCAATGTTCAGTGTTCCCACATTTTCCGACTAAAATTTCGAACGAACACACTAGGGGAGACATTTGAAATTTCTCAGCCTCCTTCTTTAACTCAGTGGAAAGAGATTCTGACCTACAGATTTATCATGGATGTAAACACGGCCTTGTATTAATGTAATAAATGGTATAGTCGAAAACATTTTTAAGCTCAGCTCGTTTGGAAAAAAGCGATTTACTTTAATAAAAGATTAATTAAAGGTACCTTAAATTTAATTTGTGAGTGTAGGAGAAAATGCTAATTAAATTTTATTCCATTGCATAAAATTATTGACATATATTGTTAATGTTATTATTTTTAAAGTATATATATATATATATTCCTAAAGAGCTTCGTTAATGAAATGAATTGCATATGAATTAAAGAAATATATTTTTTTTTTTATTGTATGCATCTATATCTGTGATGTAAATTCTAAAGCTCTACAAAATTTAAATTCTACAAACTCTAAATTCTAAAAAGCTGCACAAAATCTAAATTCTGCAACCTCTAAATTATAAAGCTCTACAGTTCTTGTAAACATTCTTCTTCATTGACTCAACAGCTCTTAGTGGACCAAGGCCTACTGGCAGATTCCGAAACAGGAGATGTTTTTTTTGTGGGTAGGATTGTAAGCCCTACAATAATATTAGACCAGGACCTACAGTTTAAAGTGATTGTCGAACCGCTCTAAACATCCATGGTATCGTCGGGACACGAAACCGAAGCCTATGGCGCCAGAGTGTTAGAGTCTCGGACATCAGGCCCTCTTATAAACATACAATCGAAAAATTTATTTAAATATCTTCACACTCAAAACAGTTTAATTTCAAAATTATCTTCAAATCGATCCATTTCTATAAACGATTGTCTCATTACTAATTGTGAAACGTTGACTTAAATCGCACCTGAACACTTTTAAATTTAAATTGGTTTAAAATTTAATTTGACTGTAGTGCCCAGTGATTATGAAATGATGATTTAATTATCACTCCAATCTATAAATATTTAAAACTTTTCTATTTAAACTTGTTACACCCGTGTTTTCGTTTCTGAATTAGCAAAAACATTAATGTCGTTGATATTAAATTAAACCAAATAGTATTTTGGACAGTTTTTTTCTTCCAGTTTTAAACGTAATAATAATTATAACTATTGAAATGTTCAAAATCTCTATTGTCTTGCATGTTCAGTTTCAGAAATAACACTTTTGCATGTTCAATGATCTTTTAAGTCGTCTTAGGACGTTTGTGATAATGTTTTTGATAAACATTTGTCACAGAAAATTCTAATGATCTAAGAAGCCAACAGTTTGATTTTCAGTTTTTGTTTTCAATTAAAAAAAAATGATTCATATCGGCAAGATTTGGTATTACTTATTTAGTTGCTATTTAAATTTAAAAAATATAGATTAACTTAAATGCAATAAAAGATTGTAGTTTATTCAAAAATATTCAGTTATACATATTCTATCATTTGCTCGTTATTATTTACATTCGGGGTGGAAAAAAAAAAAAAGTATCAATCTCATTAAAATAAAATTTTTATGAGTTCTTGAATGTTTCTTACATTAGAAATATATTCATGAATTTTATTTCATTTGCATTTGATAATTTTTGAAAAAGCAATGTTTATTTAATTCGTCCAAAAAAATTTTTTTTTTCGTACATACTTTTCTAGCTGAAGACACAGAGAGAGTAAGAGATAGAAAAGGAGGAAAGTAAAGATTCAGCTTTTCATACTATCACAATCTATATCTTTATGTTTAAAAGATTTACTTAAAACTCAGTACTTTCAAAGATTGCTTCTTTATATGCATCTCTATGTGGGATGCAAATTCTGAAAAACCTCTATACGAATCCGGCTCTCTTTTTCGAACGTACAATCCAGAAATTTGTTTGAATACCTCGGCACTCAAAACACTTCCATTCCGAAATTCTCGCCAAACATCAAACAAAACGACCGATCCATTTCAAGGGCCCTTTATTTCGCTGATCGAAAGGGAGTTTTTCAAAAGTAGGGAGGGAAAAAAAGAAAGAAAAAGGGAAAAAAAAAAGATCGCATCAGTTCGAATTTAAAATTTTGCATTTCCTCGCGATAACCCAGGAAAGGAAATAAATTCTTCCATCGCCAAATCCCTTATCACGGAAGATATTTCTTCTTCGATTCAAGCCAAGAACGAATACAAAAATAAAAAAAAAAAAATTCCCGAATTTTAAAAGAAATCGAACTTTTTGAAGCTGACAACATCAAAGCAAAGTAATTCATTCGAAGAAGGATACACCCTTTTGAGAGAGAGAGAGAGAGAACGCTGCTGCATCTTGAAAGAATTTACTTATAAATTATTTTTTTTTTTTCTAACTTGTGGAGAAGAATCCAGTGAAGCGCTAAGATTTTTGCGAGGGGAGAGGAACCAATCGCAAGAATCTCTCAGTCGGCGACAGTTTGCGCCATTGAATCGATGCGGGACGCCAAATGGCGATCCAAAGCCTCTGGCGTCAATTAAATCTCTCAGCCAATCAGGAAGCAAGTCGATTTTCAATCCATGGTGCCGTGAAAAGGGAGAAACAGCCTACTGTTGTGAACCTCCTCTTCAATCAGCTTTGATCGACAAATTTCATTTGCCTGGAAAGGGGAAAGGGACTTCTTCGAATTAAATGATTCGCTTCTAGAATTTCAGGATGGGCGACCATTTTGGCAACAGCAATTCTCTGCTCCCTTCTTCAGGAATTCTGAATATTATTTTTAAAAAGAACGCTTCGAGAATAAAATCCGAATCGTTTCGAATTTCTTGATTAAAGAAGCTGTTGCCATTTTGAATGTCTTGTAACTTTCTTTAGAATTCAATTCCTTTTGTAGCTTCTTTTGTTTCTAAATTCGAATTTCATGAAATTTTTTTACAATTTTAGTTAAGTCTCCTTTTTTTTTTTTATTTTTTTTTTTGACATTCTGAATTTTGAAAGAAATTTTAAACTATATTGTTGGAGAATTTCTTCTCCATTCATTTCAGTTAACATTGATCAACATATTTTATTTGCCAATAAAAGAAAGAACTCTTGTTAAATAATTATTTTCGAAAATTTGTAATAGTTTTAATAACTGTTACTTCTGGGATCTGAATATTATTTTTAAAGAACTGTTCAAGAATAAATCGAATCGTTTCGAATTTCTTGATTAAAGAAGTTGTTGCCATTTTGAATTTCTTGTAACTTTCTTTAGAATTCAATTCCTTTTTTTTTAACTTCTTTTGTTTCTAAATTTAGAATTGCATCAAAATTTTCTCACAATGCTTTTTTTATAACATTCTGAATTTTGTAGGAAATGTAAAACTATATTCTTGGGGAGTTTCTTCTCTATTCTTTTCAGTTAACATTGATTGATCGACATATTTTTATGTGCCAATAAAGTAATTATTTAACACTTTCGAGAATGTGTAATAATTTTAATAACTGTTACTTCTTGGGCTCTGAATATTATTTTTTGAAGAACAGCGAAAGAATAAATCGAATCATTTCGAATTTCTTGATTAAAGAAGCTGTTGCCATTTTGAATGTCTTGTAACTTTTTTTGGAATTTGAATTCCTTTTTTAACTTTCTTTGTTTCTAAATTTGGAATTTCATCAAATTTTCTTACAATTTTTTATAGCATTTTAAATTTTGAAGAAATGTTAAACTATACTGTTGGATAACTATAATGTTAAACTACACTGTTCATTTCAGTTAACGCTGATTGATCGACAAAATTTATTTTCTTATAAAGGAAAGAATTGTAACAAATTAAATAATTATTTTTTTCGAGAATAGATAATAGTTTTAATAGTTGTTGCTTCTTGGGTCCTGAATTTTATTTTTAAAGAACGGTTCAAGAATAAATCGAATCGTTTCGAATTTCTTGATTAAAGAAAGAAGCTGTTGCCATTTTGAATTTCTTGAATTTCTTTTAATTTCAATTCTTTTTTAGCTTTTTTGTTTCTAAATTTGGAATTTCATTAAATTTTTTTTTTTGCAATTTTTTTTTTTTATAACATTCTGACAAATTTTCAATAACATTTTACATTTCCTTCAATTTTGAAGGAAATGTAAAACTATATTGTTGAAGAATTTCATCTCCATTCATTTCAGTTAACATTGATTGATCGGCACATTTTATTTGCCTATGAAGGAAATAATTCTTACAAATGAAATAATTATTCGACAATTGCCTAAGTGCTTGCCAGCTGCATTAGAACAACAACAACAACAATAATAATAATAATTATTATTATTTCGAAAAATGGGTGATAGTTTTAATAACTGTTACTTCTTGAGCTCTGAATATTATTTTCAAAGAACGGCGAAAGAATAAATCCAATCGTTTCGAATTTCTTGATTAAAGAAAGAAGCTGTTGCCATTTTGAATGTCTTATAACTTTCTTTGGAATTTGAATTCCTGTTTTAACTTCTTTGTTTCTAAATTTGAAATTTCATCAAATTTTCTTATAATTTTGATTTGTTTATATATAACATTCTGAATTTTGAAGAAAATGTAAAACTACACGGTTGGAGAATTTCTTCTCAATTCATTACAGTTAACATAGATTGATCAGCACATTTTATTTGCCTATAAAGGAAAGAATTCTTACAAGTTAAATAATTATTTTCGAAAATGATTAATAGTTTTAATAGCTGTAACTTCTGGGATTCGAATATTATTTTTAAAGAGTGAAAAAATAAACTAAATCATTTCAAATACCTTGATTTAAAGTTATTGCCATTTTGAATTTTTGATATTCAATTCTGTTCCTTCCTCAGGAATTCTGAATATTATTTTTAAAGAACGGTTCAAGAATAAATCGAATCGTTTCGAATTTCTTGATTAAAGAAGCTGTTGCCATTTGGGATGTTTTATAACTTTCTTTGGAAATTGAATTTTTTAACGTTTTTGTTTTTAATTTAAAATTTCGTCAAATTTTTTTTTGCAATTTTTGGGTTTTTTTTGAGATTCTGAATTTTGAAGGAAATGTAAAACTATACTGTTGTAGAATTTCTTCTCCATTCATTTCAGTTAACATTGATAGATCGACCACATTTTATTTAGCAATAAAAGAAAGAATTCTTACGACTTAAATAATTATTTTCAAGAATGGGTAATAGTTTTAATAAATGGCACTTTTGGGATCTGAATATTATTTTTAAAGAGTGAAAAAAAATAAATTGAATCAAATTCCAAATTCCTTGATTTTCAAGTTATTACCATTTTGAATATCTGATATTCAGATTCCTTTTATCTCTGAAATTGAAATTTTATTAAATTTTTCATCTATACTAAACTTTTTGTAACATTTAAATATGAAAGTAAATGAAAATTTGTTTAGATACTTTTCATATATGTATGGGGGTCACAGTTATCTTTTGAAAAGCAATTTTGTTATTGTTTTCATAGTCGCATTACAAAATTATGTGAAAAAAAATAGAGAGTTATAAATAAAAAAAATTCACTAACTTGCAATGTAAAGCACAAAAGTTGATAAAGCTGTATGTGAAATATCTCTTATTTCTCGTAATACGTACAAGCAATACTCATTACAAAAGAGTATTGGTAAGCATATGGGAGAATTATATAATTAATAGCAGTAATAGATCATCTTTTAACGTATCAACCGAGGGATTTCACATCAAACTTTTTTTAAAACTTTTATACTAACATTGTACGTTTAGTCAAGACATTTTGATTCTGTCTTTTATTTTTTAATACAATTTTGCCGTCGGTGCATTATTTCTTAGATCATTATATTGTAATCCTTTAAAGTTGAACATTTGTATTGTTCCAAACGTGAGGATGTTAAATAAAGCAACCTAAAATGCTATTTGAAGCAACCTATAATGCTATTTTAATATTTGCTAATATTAAAGTCCTTACAATATTCTATTCATACGTATAGACTTTTTTTTTTTTTTTTTATGGTATTATACGGAGGACAAGAATACTACTGATCATTATCATTGGCACTTTCTTTTTACGGGGTTTGTCAGCCCGACGCTTTACAATCATATTAGACTGGGACCTACGGTTTAAAGTTGATTCCGTACCACTAAGAGTATCCATGGCACCGACTACCAGATCTCTAATCATTGGTCATCAGGTCCCAATGCTATTGATACCCATTAAAATTAACTCTTCGTTTCATTTACATGCAAGTAGAATTGAGAATGAATTTTAAATATAACTTAAGTACGTCAACATTACGTTAAGTTCAATTATTATATGAACTCATTGAAGTATTATATCCTCACAGTATATACAATTAATATAGAATTTACAATTCCAGGAATAATTCAGTTAATCATAGAAAATATGGGAAATAACGATACAATTATGTAATAAAATCAGAAAACAAAAAATTAGAGAAAATTCCATGCTGGTTTAAAGCACATTTTGAAATTATTTTATACTGAGAGAGAGGTTCAGAAAAATTTCAAAAATAGAAAAAGCAATATATTGATATAAAACGATAAGAAGGTTTAAAAAAGGACATTTCTCTATTATTATGCAAATTCTATTTCCTGTCAGATAAGGATCCTAATGCGCAAAGTCATCGCCTGTCATGAACTTAAAAATTATTCATGTATCATGTGTTTTCAACGTTGCTGTCCTAGCTTATAGAAGACGAAAGGCAGATGACATATATTTAAATTAAAGTAAAACAAGACTCACGTAAGCGTAAAATGACGCTTTTTTGTCACTCTAGACACGTTTCTTGTGTCTAGACACTCTAAACGTGGCCGCATTTTTATATTGCAGCTAAAGCAATTGAAATATTGAAGTTTTCGATTTTATTACATCTTTTTGCGTGTATGATAGAAAAAAAGGGCAGATATTTTATTGATTTAATGCATTTGTAGATTTAAATTTTAAATGACATACATGATACATAGCATACAAATATCGTTTTATGCAGATTATTATGCAGGGAATAAATATTTTAAAAAATTAATAATTAATTTAAATTCCGTTGATTCTAACCAGGAGGGATATTTAGTTGTTAAGTGTACTTTTCTGTTCTGATTGTTATGCAGTGGAAGCTTAAATGCATTCAATATTGAATATATATATAGTTGAATATATATATATATACAATATATTTCGAGTCCTGGCCGTGCCATGTCTGTTTGTAATGGTTCGGATTCCATTTTAAACCGTAGGTCCCGGTCTAATATGACTGTAGAGTGCTGGGCCTAGGGCTGACAACCCTACCCCGTAAAAGATAATGTCTCCTGTCTCGAAATCTGTCAGCAGATAGACGGCCTTGGTCCACCTTGGGGCTGTTGCGCTACTGACGATGATATATATATATATATAATATATTAAATTCTGCCACAAACTTTGAATAAGAATAATAATGGTTTGGAAAATAATATTCATATAAATTTTCTAGATAAATAGAAATTACGTTAATTTTATAGTTATTGTTACATGAGCAGGGGGAAAAATCCATAAATTACAGGTTCTATGCTTTGAAATATTAAAATTTATTTTTAATTTGTTTTGATTATTATATTAAAACCTTTTTAATTAAAAGTTTGTTCTCTATATAATTATTAAAAATCATCATTATATCATTATTAATCCCTATTTTTTATTTAAAAAAATAGAGAATAAAATATATATATTAAAATATTATATTTTATTTTAATATATTAAATTTAAAAATATTTTATTAAATATTTTTTTATTTAAAATTTTTTTTATTAAAAATTAAATTAATTGGTTATTTAAACTAAACAAATTAATAATTGAACTAATATAATACTCGTTAATTTCTACGCAAACCCAACTTACAGATTTTTTAGCATATTAATCACGTATAAAATAATGGCTTTTAAATTGGCAAAAAAAAAAAAAAAAAAAATTGTGTGAACATAACATAATTTTAATTTCATATTTACATTTTGGAGCTGGCGAAAAAAAAACTCTGTTATTGAAATCATTTTTCATTAAGTTTTATTACATTTATTTAATATAAATATAGCAATAAAAGCTCCACGTAATTCAAAATTAGTTCGAATTTCCTTGATTAAAATATTAATAAATAAAAATGTATTAAAGTGAAAATTTGAAACAGCAGTTTCGAAACATAATTGATTCTTATTAATTTATTTAATCTTATTAAGTTATTTTTTTCTCCTTGTTAAATCTTCGAGTAAGAGAATTGAAAAGAGAAAATTTAACGAGTTTGATCAGAGAGAGGCGAACTTTGCCATGATTTTCCTAATGAGAGATTGCAGTATTAAACTAATGGAGAATTAATTCAATGGGCCCTCCGTTACAGTGTGCTTAAATCAACCGATTTTATTTTAATTGTTTTATGATTATACTTAATTAAGTTAATGAATTTAAAGTTTATGTAATCGACTTAAATTGTACATTTAATAGGACTTTTTAGTTATTTAATGTATTACTTTTATTTAGTTTTATTTTTGTCTTAGTCAATTTTAAATGGCAAAATAAATCTTTTGATATTTATTTTTATTAGCTTTATTTTTTCGACATGTAATTATGTAATAAGTGTGTATTCTCAATTTCAGACTTAAAAAAAAGTTAACTTTATTTTTATGATTATTATTTATTCATTTAAATTAGGAAAAAAATCGTTTGTTATAATGTTTTTTTTTTTTTTTGTTTACTTCAGGTTGTTGTTTTTCTTGTCATCTTTCCCTCTACTAAAAATTCGTTTTTTTGTTAGAGCAGCCTTCAAATATATAATTGGGACAATTTTTCTAAGCTGTAAGTAATCTTTAATTTTGTTTTAATTCATTATACTAGTTAAAATTTTTATGGAATATTTTTTTTTAAATCTGTATTTATTTGAATGAAGAAATCTTAATTACATGAAAAATGTGATAGTTGAGTTTACACTCACAAAACAAACTATTTAATGAGTTATTCTCACTTGAAATAACATTAGATATATTAAAGTTTTTTTTATGTCATTTACGGCAAATGTGCCTTATCATTTTATATGAGATAAATCATTTGATATCTATAAATGATTTCATTGTTTTAAAAGGTTTAAAAATTCAAGCAATAAGATAACGTAGCAGCTAATTATAATTAGTTTTTTTCTAATTACATGATAAATTACATAAAAATAATTGTTTTTAATTGTTTATTGGAAATTTATAAATATGTTAAATTCTTATCAGTTTTTCACATACACATAGTATAAAGCAGATTAAAAGGAATCATATATAAAAACGTATCAAAAGTTCAGTGCATATATTTTTGTCATTGGAAAAAGTTTTCAGTATATTTATCTTTTTTTTTTTTTTGTCATTTATTCTGAATAAAAAGCTTTTATTTATTTCTTTTGCTGAAAAATGCTTTCAATCCAATTCTGAAATAATACGTGATAGAACTGTAAACAATAGGAAATCTGATTGAGTAGGATATTAGGCTTCCGATTGGCCAATATTTTAAGTCCTGAGATTTTAGTATCCGGTGACAATCTATTTTTAATTCTCTTTGTTCTTTATTATATTTTCAAATGGGAGTAAGAAGTGAATTTGAGATTTTTCGCGTGTATAACATTTTATATACTAACATTAACTCTCTATTAACAATTCTCTAAAAACTTTAATAAAAAAACCTTTCATAAAATGTTTTAAAAATACATAAATAAATATTTTTTTACGTTATTTTTATTTATTTATTTTTGAAAATAAAATATTAATATATTCAAAAATAAATAAATAAAAATAACGTAAATATTTATTTATGTATTTTTAAAAACATTTTTTATGAAAGGTTTTTTTTATTAAAGTTTTTCTATTTTTCACTATATTTTAAAATCCTTACTTAATTATTTTAGATGCTTTCATTTCATGTATTTTTCCCCCTCTTAACTTTTTCTACAATTCCTCCTTTTACTGTATAGATTTGTACTGTTGTTACTAGATTTATATTATTAGTACTCTTTTTACTGTAAAAAAGTAAATTAATTACTGTTAAATTTGTTGCAAAGTTTGATGTCTACTACTTCTTTTTGAGGTATTAATTGGTATGTAAATAAATTGGTATTTGCATGTTTTATTAACGTGTTATTTACATCATCTTTGTTTACTATCATATTTTTATTGTTATTAGTTTAATTATATTTTTTAATTCCCCATTTTGTAATTAAATTTTAACTCCTTAAATTTTGCAAACGTTAAATTTTTACACCACTTAATTTAGTCGTAATTTTTGCACTTAAAATAACTATTTAGATGACAAAATTTGTGTAGAGTTAAAAATATATTTGACACTATTTTAAGAATTATTAACATATTTTTTTTTTTTCTTTCGAAGGGTTTCGTATTAACATGCTATCTCTCTTTAAATCAAGCAGATATTACTTTATAATTATTATGCAAGTTTAAATTTAAATTTTAAATATAAATGCTTGCTAGTATTTTATTAAACGTGAAAGGATTTGTAGCAAAAAAAAAAAAAAAAGAAAGATAATTGACGTTTTTCTTCTTCTTTTTCCCTTGTAATAAGGTAACTGCAATTAGGATTTTACGCTATATTTGTGTGTCTATGTTTAGATTCAAGTAGTTGGCAAGAAGAGCTTGATTAGGTTCATTTGATAAGTATTGTGCGAAAAATAAAAGTATTTCTAAGTCAGCCTCCGACCAAATTACTTCATTAAGACGTGATCTTGGAATGTTGACGTCGAAAGTAGGTGGTGGTTACATTAATGTGACTGGACTGTGTATATATATATATATATATATACCAGAATCGCCATTCATTGACATTGGTTTCCAATACTGACTTCTAAGAAAAGCCTCACGTTTCCATGTCGTAATGCGAGAAACTTTCACCAAGTAGGTTGTCTCGATGCGAGACGTTTACGCATACTGTCGCCACTGAGTCTAATTATTTTTAAAAGAAGGGACATGGTGACGTTTGCAGTGGTTTCAAACCGCTACCATTAATTACCATTGGAACACGAGTCAGATTGTGCAAGATTTTGCAGAAAAAGGGAAAAAGTTTAATTTCCTCATATGACTTTTAATAAAATTTTTGATTGAATTATTGTTCTGTATCTGTTTTTTTTTTTTTTTTTGTATTTGTTTAAAACTATAAGTATAGTATACTATTTACTCAATTCTTAGCTGGTTCTCATCAATTTATTATAAAGATATATATATATTTTTTACCGCTTGTTACATTAATACAGTGCCTTTTTTATATCGAGTACGGGCACGATAAATCTGTAGGTCAGAGAATCTCCTTCCACTGGGTTAGAGGAAGAGGGGTGTTGAAATTTCAAATACATCTCTAGTGTGCTCGTTCGAAATTTCAATAGCAAAATGTGGAACACTGAACATGTGGGTGGTAATGTTAAATCTAAATATCTTTGCCGTTAAAATGGTGAACTTTAAGGTGTGCCGATTCTGGCTCAGTGTCAATGTGCGCTGGTGAGGAGCGTTAGAGTAAAGGTTAAGAGTTCAATATGCTGGCGGCTTCGTTGGAACACTGTTTCAAAACACGAGGAGTCTCAATGGCGTTTGTGATGTTTAGTATCTTGCCTCGTGAGTCGTCTGGTGGGAGTTTTCCGATTTTCCCCCGCGATACACAAATGCGGGGGTAGTTCCGCCTAAAGTCCTCTTGGAAAGCACTATCCATTCTTTCTTCAGCGACGGAGCAAGTCAGACCTCTATCTACCGGGTGCTCATCACAACAAAAGCTCTTCCTTCATTGCATGAGACCACATGGGTTCATGGACTTGGTCTAGACGTTGCTGTCTACCAAGTGGGATAAGAAAAAAAAAAAAAGATATATTACAATTTGCAAAAAAATTTTTGAATCAACTAATAACTGACACTCATTTTATTTCAATTTATAAAGGTGAGTATATCCACTGGAAAAAAAGGATATTTCTAAAAGTGAAAAAGATAAGTACTTTTTAATGTTCTTTTATTCAAATTCAATATTTCTTTCTGTGGTTTGTCTTTTTTTTTCTTCTTTTTTTTCCTGGAGAATTTTTTAATAATTAATTTTTTTTTTTTCATTTTTAATAGCATTTATGTACCTTTTAATTCAGATTTTTTTCGTTTATTCATTTTTCCACATTAACTTCTCTTGGGGTTAATGTCACCGTACCATTCAATACTTTTTCAATTGTTTTATTACCTACTTCCGTTTATTGTTTTGTTCTCGCTGTCTCATTAATGCTTTTAATTAAGGGTAAAAAAAAAAAAAAAAGAGCTTTTGAAAAGTTAAAAGAGGTAGTATTAATTTTTGATTCTAAATAATTTTCTAAAAACTTATTTTTAAGTGTTGCAGTATTTTTTAATTCCAATTTTTTTATTTATTTATTTATTTATTTATTTTTATTAAAGGACCAATATTTTTATTAAGATTTTATTTTTTTGTTTAACTTATTTGTAGATTTCGAAATAAAATATGAAGAAATTTAATGAGATAAATATTAATTTTATATTAACATTTTACAATGAAATAGAACTATTTTAAAACATGACTTTTATTTATTTATGCAAGTTTCTTATAAATGCAAACTTTTCAAGGCTTCAAATGATTCAAAAAAAAACTTTTCCTGATTATTTTAGGTAATGAAATTTTTCTAGTAATAGAGTGAATTTCATTATCTAACACAATTAGAAAAAAGTTTTATTAAATCAAATCAAATAGCATTTAAATGTTGCGATTTTAATATTGATGACATTGTTTGTGTTTGCATATTTTTAATTTTAAAGAAATTTAAAAAAATAATAATAATAATTTTAAATAATTAAAAGTTTTAAACATGGCTTTATATCTCTGATGTTATGTTTAAAAAAATAAGAATATATTAAAAACGCATGTATTATGTTTAAAAATAAAGCTTCTTAACAAAAAAAATCTTTTAGCGTTCATAATCAGTTTGTAATATATTAATTTACCAAAGTCATGTAATCTTAAAAACTTTGCCAAATTAAGTTTTAACAAACAAAAGAGTTGAATTTATTTCGTCTTAAAAAATAATTAAAAAAAGTCGTGCAATCTTTTCTCCTAATATTTACGAAATAACTTGATTATAATTATTTTATATTTAACATTTTTAAACTCAATTTGGAAACAAAATCTAGACTCGTCCAATTGTCCGCATAACCAAGTGCAATCAGGACGAGAATGAATGCCTCATTCCTAACTTCCACCGAAATTTAAATGTAATTTTAAAAATCTCGCCTAATTAAGTTTTAACAAGCAA
>BPLR01006901.1:0-25151 GCA_021605095.1 Caerostris extrusa | reverse complement strand
TTTTTTCAGTAACTTTATTTTCTGTTGGCTGGCAGGTCATTGTAAGATTATTTTTCTTCTAGTATTTTGTAAACAAACAGACGAAAAAAAAAGATAAAAAATCAGATAATTTTATAAATACATTCCTTGTTATAAACCTTTGTTTAAATGAAATTGTTTCTAATGAAAAGAAATTAAAAGGGTTTAAACAGAGAAGTTCATAAACTCCTGCATGCTTGTCGTCAATCAGAGTGACAATAATACTTCAGTAGGTAAACACATTTGTCCTTCATAATATGCCAACCTTAATGCCATCTGACAACTCTAAGGAATTAGCTCTTTTCTGCTGGAATCAATAGGGTTCTGGCATACAGATAAAAAAAATTTTTTGGAGGTGATTTATTTTTTTTCTTTCTTGGTTTGGGATTCCGTTTTCTCGATTTCTTTATATTAGAACATGAAAATAAGGAAATGATTATGAAAGTATTTAAGAGGAAATTATGTTTGTACTGTTATTACTTCAAAAATGTAGATAAAAAAATATTAACTTGCTCAGATAAAAAAAAAGTTTTATTGTTTGAGAAAAAAAAATTTTTAAATAAGTAAATTTTATTTTGTATTAAAAATTAAAATTTTTTTTTATCTATATAGGACAGAAACTGCTATTACATTCCAGCGAAAGGCTAATTCCTGGGTTTACTAGATGGCGTTAGGGAGTTTATATTTCTGAGGACAAATGTGTTTACCTACTGAAATATTATTGTCACTCTGATTGGACAGCAAGCATGGAGTTTATGAACTTTCGTAAAAATAAAAAAGTTTAAAACTAATAATAAATTTAATTTTGTATTTAGGAATTGAGATTCTGTTGACTGGTAATCAAAATATTTTCCTGATAGCATTTTGTAAACAGATAAAAAAAATAGGATAAATTTATATGTATTTCTTCTTATTTATAAATAAATTCCCTTGTTTAATCCTGTTAGACTCGTTAACACTAAACATTAAAACAAAGGATTTATCAAATGGGTAAATATTATATATACATTCTGATATACCATTTTGATCTTCTTAAAAATGCTCATTAAATATAATTAGTTATAAAAGCTTCCTAATTAAATTAATTTCAAGTTGCATTAAACTGCATCACTGTTAAAATTTTGCTAAGAAAGAATTGTTTTCAATGAAAGCACTAAAGGTTTAAACGAAAGTTCATAAGCTCCCTCCATGCTGTTTGTCCGATTCGGGTGAACAAAGTCTGTCCAACAGTAGGTGGAAGTTTGCAGCCAACCTTCCAATACTCGAAACTCTTAATGTCTCTCTAGCAACTCTGGGGGAATTAGCTCTTTTCTGCTCGAATCTAATAGGGTTTTCTGGCACACGGATAAAAAAATCCCTTTTGGGGTGATTTATTTTGTTTCTCTTCTTGGATTTAATTTCCTTTTCTGGAATTTCTTTAAGTAGAACTTGAAAAGAAGATGGTGGGAAGTGGCAGTGTTTAAGAACGATATAATATTTTTATCTATGTTTTTGAGTAATAATAGTAAAAAACTAAACTTCCCCTCCAAGTAAAATTGTGTTACCATATATATATAAACTCGCTTCAAATCATTAACGCTATCATCGGTGAACTATGCACTTCCGTTAACATGGTTTTTAAGATGGTTTCTGCAATTAATATTAGATCACACATTTCTGATTCCACCAAATACAGAGCATAACTTACATCATCATCATTGGCGCAACAGCGCCATCATGGGGCTGTTGCGTCTGCCTATTGATTTTTCAGTCTCATAAGCATTTCAATGATGTTTTACAATGAGACACGGAACATAGATGTTTCCAGACAGAATTGAAAGTTTTGCTAACGGTTGGCTAAACTGAACGCTTGCAGTATGAATATTACTCGTATTATAATAATTGTGTATAGCATGACTATTAATTGTATTATTTTTTATCAATCAAAGAAACAAGCATTTTTAAATAAACATAAGTAAAAATTGAGACATCTAATAACAAAAATATAGATCAGACCTTCAATTAGTTAAAGTATTCAAAAAAATTTCCCTAAGAAGACTATTATTTCTTTTACAACAAAACCATTATTGATAGTAATATTGAGGTTTTCAGTCTCGTAAGCATTTCAATGATGTTTTGCAAAGACAGAACAAAGATTTTATTGTAACTATTTCGAAGTATCGATATCAGCGCCAATATTCAAAAGTTGAACCTTAAAAGAAGAGAAATCCAAAACTGTTAATAATTGCTTTTTGTTCCTTTCATAACACGATAATATTAATGATTCTCTAAACAAACGTTAAAATGCAATGGAACAAAAGACCTTTGTTTGAACACATAGAACTTACTTCGAATATCTATTACGCATGATACTTATTATCAAATCTAAACAGAAACGCACAAATGGCTGCTTTCTTTTTATTCAACTTTTTTTACGCCAATTCACTATTGGGAAAACCGAGATCTTACGTGTGGCAACTGGCATTAATTCTGAGTTATGTTTAACAAACTGTTTACAAGAACCCATTGAAAAGATGAAGAACGTTAAATCAATGCCATTCTTCGGAGAGAATCAAATATTTAGTACCTTATCTCAGGCAGTCCTTTGTGTATTGAACATGAGAGTTGTTCACGGTTTTAACAATGCCAATCGTCTAGAGAACATCTACTTTTGGATCTAAATATCAAATATCTTTTAAATGAAGTTGGTCGAACGCGAACAGCTCCTTAAGTCAGAAGCTGGTGTTTGCACGTTTATGTTTATCTTTCGTTAGTCTGGTTTCCTTAAGAAGATTAAACATTTTTCCTCAAGGACAGCGCATATCGAGTGGAAGCACATCGACCATAATGCTTCGCCTTTTTGCGAGCAATAGTGGTTTAATTAATCAAAAGCTGTTACTTATTATCTTACGTTAAACAAGGCTTCAACTCAACTTCAAACATTAGCTTAGCACAACATTGTAAACAATGGTTTAGTTTGAAAGTTTATGATAATGAGTAAAACCTGTCAGGGATATTATTAATAAGAATATTTAAAAATTTGAGTCAAATTTTAGCCAAATTGTTTTGTGTGAATTTACTATTAGTGAACACTACTTACAATGTTTTCATATAAAAAAAAGAAGAACTTTTGTGGAAAAAATTAATAAAGCACTGTAGATCTGCTATTTTTCATATTTTTGTTTAAAACCTATTTTTTAATTTTTGTAAATAATAACCAAAAAATTACTGCAAATTCAGAAAATGCTAAAGTAATCAAATAAGTAATAATTTCAAAAAACTTATAAAGCAAAATAATAATAATAATTATAATAATAGTTGCTTTTAACTGTTATCTTATACAAAATGTTATTAATTTAGTCATTTTCTAAAAATAACGGAGTTTGCATGTGTTCTATAGTGAATTTCTTCCATATAAGTTCAAAATTTGCATGTATTCTATAGATTAAAAAATTAAAAAAGAATATACAATGAATAGTTACGAAATTGTATTTAAAATTATTTTATAAATATATTAAAAAATATATTACCACTGAGTCATGAGTCGAGCTTCATATGGTCATTAATGTTTTGACAGGAAGATGATTGTATTTTGAGAAGAAATTAATGACCTGCTGATGAATGAAATCAATGGAATATTTAAAAAAAAATTGAATATATTGTTATATAATTGTATATTTAATTTCAATGTAACCTGATGAGCTTTTGTTATTATAAAAACTTAATTCATTTTAGTATTTGATGATAATAATAAATAATGTTCATGATAGTTTAGTTTCATTTAGCATTTATGATAGTTTAATTTGGTTTATCATTCGTGATAGTTTAATTTGGTTTATCATTCGGGATAGTTTAATTTGTTTTAGCAATCGTGATAGTTTACTTTTTCGTTCAGCATTCGTGATAGTTTAATTTCGTTTAGCATTCGTAATAGTTAGTTTGGTTTAACATTCGTCAAAGTTTACTAATATTCTTTTTTAATATAAGTTTTTGGTTTAGTATACATTATAGTTTAGTTTACTTTTGGTTCAGTATTCATTATAGTTTAGTTTAGTTTACTTTGTTTAGCCTTTATGTTGTTTTTTAATTTAGTATTCATGATAAGAGTTTATAGTATACAGTATATTCGTGATAGCTATAAATAGATGTTTTTTAAAAGATCAGCCGCATTTTACTGAATATATTTCGATAATGAATAAAGAATCAGCAGAAAGAATTCCAGCAGCATAAATTAGCATATTCATTTTTGAAATGCAATTTGATCTTTTGTTTGACGAAACTTGGCTCTTTTTTAAGCATTCGAATGATTTATTAGGGACTGTGTCTTTCCGGTCATTTAAAGTCGAAGATTCATCATTTCTGGCATTTTGTGACTGCGCTGTTTCATGCTATTATGAAAGCGATAAATATCATGAATATGTCAAGTTTTGCGACTTTCTTTCACAGCACTCGCTTTACACCAATTGCGTGCCATTCGATGCTTAGAATGTCAACATGAATACCGTTATTAATAAAACAATGAATGCAAACATCGCTATTAAATGTTACGTTTTCAATAAAAAGATACAAGTTAATATTAAATTTTTAATTCTTGTAGATCAAAATTATTTAATTATTATGATATTAATAACACAAGAATGGTGTCTTAGATATAACAACTGCATGCATTTGCGTGAGATTCGATGCTTAGGATGATGTCAGCATGAATACTGTTATTTACAAGGCAACGAAAGAGAACTTCCTGTTAAATGTTACATTTTCAAAAAAAAAAAATTATTAACTTTTAAATTTAGGTAGTTAAACATTAGGTAACATTAGTTAGTTAAGAAGTAAACATTAGGATGTAATAACAACACCAGAATGGTGTCTTAGATATAAAAATTACACGCATTTGCATGTGATTCGATGTCTTAGCATCTCAGCATGAATATTGTTATTTACAACGCAACAAAAGTGAACTTCCCTATTAAATATTATGTTTTCAATCATTAAAAATATAAATTAATATTAAATTTTTAATTACTGTGGATCAAAAATTAAATCCTTATGATATGAATAACACGAGAAGGAATCTAAATATAACAAAATAATTTGATACATTAAATAAATATAAAGTAAGATCGTGTTTAAAGTAAATTTATATGGTAACTATATTTCTTTAAAATTATATGCACATTTCTTATAGTTAAGTAAACGTTGTAGATTTAATATGAAAATATATTCCGATATCTCATTTTTGATCTAGTGGTAATCATGCATTTGGACATAATCAAAGCGTATTAGGTAATTATACCAGGTAGGTCAAACAAACATATGAAAGCTACCTATGAAACTACAAAGACATAGAATGATACCTCAATATAGACCCTTAATTCTTTTCCATAACTTTAGATTTATACGAAACAATACGTATACAAAAGAAATTTTTCAAAAATAAAGTGAAAAATTCAGAAATTCGTTTCCATGGAAACAATCCTGTTATAGATGTATTATACGTGGTATTGTATTATATTGGGAAACAAGAGCAGATCATTTGTGTTGGTGATAAATTCGTTTCCATGAAAAGAAATGATGTTGTTATAGATGATAATATAATGTATAATAATGGGAAACATGAACAGTCGATTTGTGTTGGTGGTAACTCATTTCGCGTGTACAAATTTTCCAATTACAATGCACAAATGTAGGGATTGCAATATCGGACCAAAAGTTCAATACCGGTATTCGGTATTTTTTAGATCTTAATACCGGGATACCGGTTTTAATATCGGTAGTAGAAATTTAGAAAAGATAGAAAACACAAGAGTTTTTTTTTTTTTTTAGTTTTATTTGCCAGTTTTATTCAGAATGCAAATATCACAAAAAGATTTGCAATTTATAAAGTATGACAGTATATACAGAATCGCAAAAAAAGTAAAGGAACATCCTATTTATTTAAATCACAAAAAGAGTGTAAATATCACTATTCTGTCTGTGGTACTATTACAAATTTTTGAAATGTGGTCTTAAAAATATAATGCATCAATTGTACTATCAGTATGCCTGGAACGTAATTTTGTTCAAAAATTACCAGCTGTCAAAATGCTCTTTCATCATCTTCGCTAGTTGGTGGAAATGTTAGCAAGGCGCGGTATACTTTTTCCAAGTATTTACTTCAAATTTCTCATCTTCAAATAAATTCTTCGGATTGTTTTGGATTAGCTGATTTCTGTATTGTATTTTAGTTCGTTGAATTTTTTTTTAGTTATCGCCAATTCTAATTTTTGTTCAAGATATAATTCCTTTTCACTATCGACGTTAGTGTCATCTTCGATAACTGTACGGAATTCTTCTGAATGTGGATATGTTCTGAATTCTGAATAAGAATAAGAATTTTTACCAGATAAGAACTCTAAATTTCTAGTAAATACCGAAAAAACGGTATTTAAACCTGTGAATGCCGGTATTACAAAATTGTACATATACTCAAAATACCGGTATTCGGTATCCCGGTATTTGCCATCGCTACACAAATGGTAACCTTTTCCAGTGAAAAGCAGTGCGTGGTCAAAGATGTGGTTCTTTTCATATACAGAGAATATGTTTGTGTTAAATATTATACATATATGTATATTTTGTACTTCCACTTTGAATAAAGTCCAATTTAGTATACGTCTTGTTTTCATGTGAACAATTTGTGTTTGGTATTCAACTCACGTGCGTTAAAATCTTTGTCCAAAGGATAGCTGTCAACGATTTCAACAAAACCCAAGCTAATCATAATAACACTGTCTGAAATACGCAGACCATGTCACATTTTCGAAACTCTTTTTGATCTTAAAGTTCTTCAGACAAATGTTTTTGTTAACGTCAAATTTTGAGAATCTCAACCAGTTTTCTAGTAGGTGAAAGACACGCAGAATAAATTTGGTAACTTACCCTCTATGTATATTAAAAGGATGGAATAAAATCAGAAAAAAAAATAAAAAATCTAAAATAAAAAAAATAAATAAAAATAGGTTCTGATTTCGGCCTTTTTTGGGGAGGGGGATAATCATTTATTTTTCAAGTCATTCATCATAGCTTCTACCGTTCAGCATAACCCTTTCTGTTCATCTGTTTAATTCACAATGAGTTACTCTGCTTACTTTTTACAATAGTTATGGCATAGACAACTGGTCCCTAATTGTACCTAATTTAAACTTAACTTTGAATTTTTTATTTTGCATTTTACTTTTTATTATTAGTATTTTAATCTTTTTTAGTACCACTTTAACTGAATTTTTTGAAACTTTATCTTGAATTTTTACTAACATTAACTAAGCAGCCAACTATAACTCTATGAATTAAGATGAGGGTTTAAAGGGTATTTCCCCTGTTGGTACTCCGTAATCAGTTTGCCAGTTGCCAATCTATGTATATAATGCACCTAACTAATTCATACTTTTATCATGCAGTATTTAAATTATATTATATAATGCAATCCATGGGAAGGAATTAATAATTTTCTCATTATTTGGGGAAAAATTTGTTTGATATGTTATATTTGGATAAATCAAAAGATATAAAATGAATTAAAGACCTATACTGAGGTACCACTCTATACCTTTTTAGTGTCAAATGTAGGTTTCTTAAGTCTGCTTGAACTAGATATTGTTTCACAATATCCTTTGATTACATTCAAATACTTGATTATTCGTTTGATAAATTCTTAAAAGCTTTTTCTATTGAGATTTTATTGCCTTCTTCTATATTTACTTTAGTTTATTTGTAAATTTAGTCAAACTTATGTTCTCAATTTGTAAAGCATTCAGAATGAAAATTTAGTTTGTACTTCCATTTTTGTCACATACTAGTATATACTAAATATATAGTAAACATTTGCAATAAATATTAGGTGTTAAGATGAGCTAATGGAATATTTGTTTTCTTCTGAATGGCGGAAATTGAATCAAAATTACATTTATACGTCCAAACATTATTATAATTTTCTAATATTTTGATAATATACGGCATTTATATGATGTCATTCAATAACTGATGGATACTATCAACAATGCGTTTATTTTCTCATTCAAAAAGCATATGTCTTCAAAAGTATGTTTTCAAATTATTTTAAACTTTTAAACTGTTGTAACCTTTTTTGCAGTTAAATCGTTTTAGCTGATTCTTGAGAACATGTAACACAATTTTTTTTTTTCCCTGTTCTTACATATTCCGTTAAAAATAATCTTAATCTATTTGTACTTTATTAGCGTTTTGAGAAACAAATTTAAATATTTCCTTTTGTATCGCATTCATTGCTGTTTGGGCTTGTTAAAAGTAATCATCAGGCATTCGTCTATCTGGTATTTCTTCTCCATTATCACCATCCTCAAGATTAATACATTTTTATTAAATTTCTGTAATTCATTTAGCAGGTTAATAGTACTTTCAAACTGTTAATCGCTGTTCTTAAAGAATTGCATATTAAGTTGTTTCATTCGAACCGAGAAATGAACCTACATATAATTAAGTATCTGTAATTCATTAGCTGGTAAACAATACTTTTAAATTGTTAATTGCTGTTTGTAAATTATTGCATATTCAGTTGTTTGATTCGAACCTAGATATGATTAAATAGAATTCGTTTAGCTGGTTAATAGTACTTTCAAATTGTTATTCACTGTTCGTAAATTATTGCATATTTAGTTGTTTCCTTCGAACCTAGAAATGAACCTAGATATAATTAAATATCTGTAATTCATTAAGCTGGTAAACAGTACTTTCAAATTGTTAATTGCTGTTTGTAAATTATTGCATATTCAGTTGTTTCATTCAAAACTAGAAATGTAGTTCAAACAAATGAAAAAAACAGACATGCATAGCAGTCAACATGATTTCCCTGGTGAGAAAAAAAAAAAAAAAAAACAGGCAAAACCGAAATGGTTTACAAAATTATTGTTTAATCGTCATTCAAAAGCATTAAATCTAAATTCGATAGCATTTCAGAAAATAATTTAAAATCGATTTTGAAATTTTTGAACATAGTAAACAGACACAAAAATGAGTTTAAATAAGATCTTATAATAAAAATATATATATATATAAGATATAAAATAAAAAAAATGAATAAATATCATGCATAAAACAACAAGAAGAATAAATATAAAAGATTTTATTTCAAAATATTTCATATGATAAAGCATATTTATAACATATATCTACAATGAATCCCTATCTCATAAATATAACATAAGAACATTGACATACAGACATACATTTGAAAATATTTTAAGTGCAGCACTTAATTCATAAAACTCACTCATGTTAGTCAATTCATGCTTTTTTAAAAGCTTAAAATGTCTCCAGAAATGTCATATTTCAAACTATTGTGCTCAAAACTGTCTGGAATAGTAAGTAAATGTCAAAAACCTTAGTAATATTTCTGAAAAATACAGGAGTTAAAAGTTTAAAATGTATACCATGTGCTTAAAAATAATGTATCATTCTTTTGTATATCATTTTATCCAGCTATTTTTGAAACGGAAAATAAACACAAGATTTTTATTTTTTTTTTATCAGCCATTTTAACATATGCTCTTCACAGAATTATCCACGAAGATCTTTTCTATATTATACCAACGAAAAAAAATATGCAAATGAATCTATTCCTCTGAATATAAATAAAAGAAACTAGTCCACATTTCCGTTCACATGTATGCAAGACTGAAAAACCTCATTGGGGCATCTGGATGCAAACAAAGTATGTCACAAGAGTTAAGGCCTAAAAGATTCACAATGGAGTTAACATCGTAAATTAATGCCAAATGAATTGTAATTGTAATACATATGTTTACATTTTGTTCTAATCTATATTTATTATTAATAATAAATTAAACATGCCAGTGGTACCGTGCGCCGCTGGTGAGTATTAGGGCTGAGGTTCCATCCCCTGGTGGCATTGTTGTAGATACTGTTTGAAATACGATGGATGCGATGGATACGAGACTCGATGGTGCTTGCAATGTTCAGCATCTTATCTCGTTAGTCAAGTTGCCTGGTGGGGTTTCCTCTCATACAATACGCAAATGCGGAATAGTTTCCTCTAAAGTCCGTAAAATTCTTCATCGACTCAGAACCAAGTCAGACTTCTACCTACGAGTGCTTCATCCCAATAGAAGCTTCTCACTTTATCTCTATCCTTGAGTAGACTACTCACGGGATGTCCGCCCCGCGATGCCGGACACTGAGGATTAGTTCCAACAACATAAATTAAATGTAAAAATTAAATAATGACAATAATTTCCTTTAGAGCTTAAATTAAAATCTCATTTCAAAATTTATATTTTTCATACTTTCAAAATAATTAATAAAACATTCGAACGACTATAATTGAATCCATTAAGAAAATATTTTTTTTTTTTATATGCAATGGATTAAATTAATATGTTTCACACAATGAAGATTCATTTTATTAGTTTTCCTTTTTAATTTATTTCTTTTATATTTCAAGTCTGATAATTAAAAAAACTATGATAAAAAATGTAATTAAATATTTTGTATTTCAGTGAACGTCATTGGACAACGAAGAACTCCCCGGCGGACAATGATTGGATGACATTGCTTTCTGGGATAACATTTAGGAACATTTGCGAATAGTATGGGAAAACTCCGCCAAGCAACTTGATTATCGATGCAAGACGCTTTACGCTCTTTATCACAATCGCCATCGAATCTCCTGGTTCCTAATCGCTTTGCGAGATACCGCTGGGTCACAAATCAGGTAAATACAAATTAAATCACAGTTTATTTTATAATAAATATTTTGAAATCTTATGATACAAAAGTTTTTTAATATTAAAATCACCATCCTCAATATCAAGACAGCCCAGAGTGGGCCAATGCTTTCTTTTGAAGAGATTTATATGCATTCTTCTGGTTGACAGTGGTCCTTCAATTCTTAACCTTTAGTACAGTAAAATCTTTTTCAACTGCATCTATCCATCGCAACTTTGATCGTCCTGTTTCTTTTGTGCCCTGTGGCTTTGCCAAAACGAGTCTTTTTACGAGTCTTTCTCAGGGCTTAAATCATTCATTCTAAATCATGAACAGCCCAATTTAATCTATTGATCATAGTAAATTTATAATATCTGGGTCTTTATAGTATTTATAAGTTGCTGCGTTGTACCGTCTTCTCTAACAATCACTTTCCCTAACACCCCCAAGAATAGCCCTTTTAAAATCATAAGTTCCCATATACCCAAATGGGCCTCATCAGATCTTGATAAAGTCCATGTTTCAGAGCCATAGACACAAACAAATCCGATAAGGGTTTTATATGGAAAGATAGATTTCTTAACCCATAAAAGTATTTATTTTCAGTCACAAATCTGTTTTTTTATTTCAGGTAAGATAATATTATGACAATTAATTTCTGATCATAATTATTTAAAATTAAGTACACATTCAAATCTTTAAGGGCTTAAGGTAATATTGGGTGTATCCTGACAAATATTTCTTGAGCAAAGCATATATCTCGTTTTTTTCCCTGTTTACGTTTAGTTGCAAAGCCTTTGCAGCCAGTTCAAAAACTCGAAAGGCTTCCTGCAAAGCTACAAAAGATCTTGATGATTAAAGACTTTGATGATTACCACATCGTCAGCATAAGCTAAAATCTGAAAAGACTTGCAGAAAATATAAATATAAAAATACCTTCCTTCATGCATATTCATTATGATGAAGCATTCTTTCAATTAAAATAATTCCTTGAAAATATTAAGAAATTAATTAAATAAACTATTTTTTTACTCTATTATCCAACACCATTAATTCTTACAAAAAGAAGCAACTGATTCCATAAACATCACAATTTTTAATTCGAGAAAATTATACATTGAAAAGTTCCGCTCACCTGAGAATCCTTCAAGTCATATTGCTTCCCTAGATAAAATCTTTTCCATGTTTATTAATGCTTTAATTTAAAGTTAATGTAATAAATTAGTCCAAAATATATTAATACATAATTAAAAAACAATGTTTCCTACCGCTACACTGTTTCGTAGGAAAGGAGAATTTGTCTTGAAAACTCCGCATTTGCTCAATATCTGCCTTCCTATCAAGAATCTTTTCGTCTCTATCCTTTCCGTAAGGACCTAAATACACGTGGTTCTACGAAAAGTTTGCGAATTTATGAAGTTGAAAAGAGCGATAAATGTCGGGGGGTGAGGGTGATGGAAAATGATCAGAAAACACGATATTTATATATTTCTTGTTGCTGTGCTTTGATGCCTTATCGATGTAAGATGGTTTTATGATGTGAACATTCCCCCTCCCCTTTGAGAAGAATCAATGAAAAATATCAGCTAAAAAATATAAATTCAAATATGCTCAGTTTGTATTAATATTTATTTATCTTGCAAGAAATCCTTTTTAATTTTATTTTAATTTTTACGCACATTTTTTTTTAATATTTTATACTTATCTTTTTTATTTTGTAAAAAGACAGTTCACTTTGGAATGAATATAATTAAAAATGCTAATTTATTTATTACTTAAAATTTTAAAACGCATATCTATATTTGGCTTACATGTTGGCGATTGTTGAACTGGGCTTGCATAATGATTTTTTATTGGCTTGCATGCTCGGAATACGCGTTTTTGTATTGACTTTACATTGTTATTTATTTTTTTAAAGTAGACATTTTGAAATTGAAGACTTCTTGAAGAGACTTACAAATTGACTTTTTTTAAATGGTCTCCAAATTAATTTTTTTTTGAAAAGGTTTACAAGTTGATTTTTGAAAGGGTTTTTAAGGTCACTTTCTTGAAATGGTTTTTAAAAGCTCCCTTTTAAATGTATTCAAGTTGACTTTTTTTTTAAATGGTTTGACTTGCATGTTGATCTTTTTAAATGGTTTGAATGTCGACTTTTTATATGGTTTTGAATTGCATGTTGATTTTTTTTAAAACGTCTTTGCGCGTTGACTCTTTTTGAAAATATTTCTACTTTGATTGTTTATGAAATAGCTTTCTCGTTGATTTCCTTAATTAAATTTGGCAATTTTATTTAATGCAGTGTTTATATGCATTGTTTCTTATTCCAATTGATCGACAGCAAAATACCAAACCAAACTAACAACCAAAGCTGCGAAAGATCTTGCAATGATTGCAACCTCATCAGCATGAGCTAAAATCTGAACAGACAAAGAAAATATAAATATCAAAATACATTCGATTAATGCATATTCATAATGATGAATTATTCTTTGAATTAAATTAATTCCTTAAACTAATTCAGAAAATTTTCTTTTAAATAAACATATTTTTTTTACTCTGTTATTCATCAGCAATTATTCTTAGAAAGCAGCAACTGATTTCATAAACATTACAATTTAAATTCAAAAAAAAAATTATAACACTGAAAAGTTCCAACCCCCTGAAAATCCTTACAAGTCCTATTCCTTCCCAAGATAAAATCTTCCCAGGTTTATTAACGCTTTAATTTAAAGTTAATGTATCAAATTAGTCTAAAATATGTTAATACATAATTAATAAACCATGTTTTCCCCGTTACACTGCTTCGTCGCAAAGGTATAATTTGTCTGAAAAGTCCGCATTTGCTCACTATCCGCCTTCCTATCAAGAATCTTTTCGTCTTTATTTATCCTTTTTCGTAAAGACCTAAATACGCGGGTTCGACGAAAAGTTTGCGAATTTATGAAGTTGAAAAGAGCGATAAACGTCCAAGGTGGAAGGGATAGAAAATGATCAAAAAACATGATATTTATATATTTCTTGTTGCTCTGCTTTGATGCCTTGTCGATGTCAGTTGGTTTTATGATGCGAAAATTCCCACCCTTTGAAAGAATCAATGAAAAATGTCAGCTAAAAGTATAAATTCAAATGTGTTGAGTTTGTATTAAATATTTATTTTTTCCGTAAGAAATCCTTTTAAATTTGTTTAATTCATAAGGTTTTTTTTGTTTTTATGTTTTATATATTTTTGTTTTATAAAAAGGTATTTCACTTGGGAATGAATATAATTAAAAAGTGATCAATTTTTTTTATTATTTAAAATCTCAAAGCATATCTGTACTTGGTTTGTATGATGGCCATTTATAAACTGTGTTTCATGTAGATTTTTTATAGTTTTGCATTCATGGAATACATGATTTTTAATTGACTTAACATTATTTATAACAAAGGATTTTTCAAAAGGGCATACATGTTAATTTTTTTGAAATAGTTTACAAGCTGTCTTTTTTTAAAATGATTTACAAGTTGTTTTTCGCATGTTGACTCTTTTTGAAATAATTATCCGTCAAATTCATTACTATAAATAATATTAAAAATTAATTATAGTTTTATATGTCTTATATAAATCTTTATATTTTGCTAAACTTAAATAAAAAGTGGAAGATCTCGTATTGATTACAACATCATCAGCTATGCTAAAATCTGAACACATTGGAAGAAAATCAGAATATCAAAATAGCTTTTATTAATACATATTCATAATGATGAATTATTCTTTAAATTAAAAAAATTCCTTAAACAAATTAAGAAAATTTCTATTATAAATGAACAAATAGATTTTTTACTCTATTATCCATCACCATTAATTCTTAGAAGCAATTGATTTCATAAACATTACAATTTTTATTTCTGAAAATTATGCATTGAAAAGATCCGTTCACCTGAAAATCCTTACAAGTCATATTCCTTCCTGGATAAAATATTTCCAGGTTTATTTATGTTTTTAATTTAAAGTTAATGCAACAAAATAGTAAAAAACATATTAGCCATAGTAGATAAATTATGTTTTCCACCGCTACACTGCTTCGTTAGAAGGGCGAATTTGTCTGAAAACTTCGCATTTGCTGAATATCCGCCTTCCTATCAAGAATCTTGTCGTCTTTATTTATTCCTTTTCGTAAAGACCTGAATACATGGTTTCGACGAAAAGTTTGCGAATTTATGAAGTTGAAAAAAAATGCAATAAACGTCCAGGGTGAAGTGATTGAAAATGATCAGAAAACATGACGTTTACATATTTCTTGTTGCTCTTCTTGATGCCTTATTGATGTCAGTTGGTTTTATGATTTGATGAAATTTGCCGATTTTATTTAATGAACTGTTTTATATGTGTTGTTTCTTATTCCACATGGTCGACAGCAACATACCAAACCAAACCAAACCAACAACCAAAGCTGCGAAAGATCTTGCAATGATTAAAACATTGTCAGCACAAGCTAAAATCTGAACAGACTTGGAAAAAAATATAAATATCAAAATACATTCCATTAATGCATATTCATAATGATGAATTATTCTTTGAATTAAAACAATTTCTTAAACAAATTAAGAAAATGTTCATTATAATTAAATAAATTTATTTTTTTTACTCTATTTTCCATCACCATTAATTCTTAGAAGGTAGCAACTGCTTTCATAAACATTACAATATTTAATTCAAGAAAATTATACACTGAGAAGTTCCACTCACCTGAAAATCCTTACAAGTCATATTCTTTCCTTAGATAACATCTTTCAGGTTTATTAATGCTTTAATTCAAAGTTAATGTATCAAATTAGTCCAAAAATATATTAATACATAATTAATAAACCATGTTTTCCACCGCTACACTGTTTCGTAGGAAGGGGGAATTTGTCTGGAAAAACTCAACATTTGCTCAATATCCGTCTTCCTATCAAGAATCTTTTCCCGTTTTATTTTTATTTGTCCTTTCGTAAAGACCTGACTACACGGGTTCTACTGAAAGTTTGCGAATTTATGAAGTTGAAAAGAGCGATAAGCTTCCGGGGTGAAGTGATAGAAAATGATCAAGAAAACATGATGTTTATATATTTCTTGTTGCTGTGCTTTGATGCCTTGTCGATGTCAGCTGGTTTTATGATGCGAAAAATCCCCACCCCTTTGAGAAGAATCAATGAAAAATGTCAGCTAAGAAGTAAATTCAAATATCTTTGAGTTTGTATGAATATTTATTTATTTATTTTGCAGGAAATCCTTTTTAAATTTTTAATTCATAAGTTGTTTTTTTTATATTTTATATTTATCTTTTTGTTTTATAAAAAGGTAGTTCACTTTGGAATGAATATGACTAAGTGATCAAGTTTTTTTATTATTTAAAATCTCAAAAAATCATATATGTATTTGGTTTGCATGGTGACGATTTTTGAACTGGCTTGCATGTAGATTTTTATACTTTTGCATTTTCGAAATACATGTTTTTAACGGACTTTACATTATTTATTACAAGGGATTTTTCAAAATGGCTTACATGTTAATTTTTGAAATGTTTTTAAAAAGATGACTTTTTGAAATGATTTACAAGTTGACTTTTAAATTGGCTTACAAGCTGACTTTTTGAAATGATTTACAAGTTGACTTTTTTAAATTGGCTTACAAGCTGACTTTTTTGAAATTTTTTTGCGTAAACTTTTTTTATGACAAGATTTACAAGTTTATTTTTGAAATAGTTTGCAAGCTGACGTTTTAAAATGGTTTTCAAGTTGTTTTTGCATGTTGACTCTTTTTGAAATAACCATCTCATTGATTTCCTTACAATAAATAATATTGAAAAAAAAATTAATTATAGTTTGATGTGTTATATATAAATGCTTATATTTGCAAAAATTAAAATAAAAAATGGAAGATATTGCAATAATTACAACATCGTCCGCATAAGCTAAAATCTGAACAGATTTAAAATATGAATATCAAAATATATTAAATTAATGCATATTCATCATGATGAAGAATTCTTTCATTTAAAATAATTCCTTAAACAAATTAAGAAAATTTTCAATATGATTAAATAAACTGATTCTTTTACTCTACTAACCATCACCATTAATTCTTAAAAAGTAGCAACTGATTTCATAAAAACTACAATATTTAATTCAAAGAAAATTATACATTGAAAAATTCCGCTCACCTGAAAATCCTTACTAGTCATATTCTTTCCCTAGATAACATCTTTCCAGGTTTATTAATGCTTTAATTCAAAGTTAATGTATCAAATTAGTCAAAATATATTAATACATAATTAAATAAACCATGTTTTTCACCGTTACACTGCTTCGTTGCAAGGAATAATTTGTTTGAAAAGTCCGCATTTGCTCAATATCCGCCTTCCTATCAAGAATCTTTTCATCTTTATTTATCCTTTTCGTAATGACCTAAATACGCGGGTTCGAAGAAAAGTTTACGAATTCATGATGTTGAAAAGAGCGATCAACGTCCGGGTTGAAGTGATAGAAAATGATCAAAAATACATAATATTTATATTTTCCTGTTGCCCTGCTTTGATGCCTTATCGATGTCAGTTGGTTTTATGATGCGAAAATTCCCCCTTCCCTTTGAGAAGAATCAATGAAAAATGTTAGCAAAGAAGTATAAATTCAAATATGTTGAATTTGTATTAATACTTATTTTTTTTGTAAGAAATTCTTTTAAAATTTTATTTAATTCTGAAACAATTTTTTTTAAATTTTATATTTATATTTTTATTTCGTAAAATAGTAGTTCATTTGGGAATGCGTATAATTAAAAATAATTTTATTTTTATTATTTGAAATCTTAAAAAGTATGCCTAGACTTGGCTTGCATGCTGACGATTTTGAACTGTCTGGCAGGCTGATTTTTTATTGATTTGAATGCTTGGATTATATGTTTTCTTTAATTTGCTTTGCACCGTTTTTTTACAAATGGTATTTTTTCGAAATCGCTTACATGTTAACTTTTTTAAAGTGTTTGCAAGATGACTTTTTGAAATGATTTACAAGTGGATGTTTTTAATGATATATAAGCTGACTTTTTTGAAATGGTCTACGTTAACTATTCTGAAATGGTTTACAAGTTGATTTTGAAATAATTTTATAAAGAGGACTTTTTAAAAAATGGTATACAATTACAAGCTGAATTTTTGATATGGTTTATTAGTTTATTTTGAAATGGTTTATAAGTTTATTATTGGAATGGTTTTTATAAGTTGCCTTTTTCCATGTTGACTCATTTTTTCTTGCTTATTGTTTTGAATATCTCGTAAATATCTCGTTAACTTTATTACATTAAATAATATTACCAAATTTAATTAGGGTTTCCTCTGCTATATATAAATGCATATATTTCTAAATTTAAATATAAAATGGAATTTAAAAAACCATGATTATTACTTTTCAAAGTTTTAAAGCATTTTATTTACTATTGTACGAAATGCCTACGTAGCTCTTCTTTTAATATGAGTTTAAATGCAAGCTGATATCATAAAAATATGATGTAGTTTCATAATGTTGCATTGGTGTATTGTTGTGGTTAAATAATTATACAAAAATGTAATTTATTTTATGTTTTAGAAAATTTAAAATACGTTGATACGATGTATTATATCTCCACTAGACTTGATTTTCATCAGCTCTTTCACGGTGCATCCTCCATAATGTTGAATCAACTATACATTTACCGTTCAATTGGAAAATCATTTATGTCAAATGTGCCCTACATTCGAAAACATCAATATGCTTACATTATAGAGGCCAAGCAGCTTGGCGAACATACCTCAGAATTCTTAATTAATGGAGTTAATTCAGAAATTCAACTTGTGATTCAGAACCTAAATTTTCGTGTCTATGCCGAAGATAGGATGCGATAAATCTATTAGTAGGAAGTCCATCTATTTGGCTAAGTTGGTAGAGGTTGTATTGTGTTACTCCACTTCCAAATACCACCATTGGTGAGTTACCTCCAAACTGCAATTGCAAAACGTGGTTACACTGTACCAGCCATCCCTTGGTGCATCCTAGATAAAGTCAAATTTGCTACATGTCTACTTTTATATTGCCAAATGCTATTGCCTACCTGCTGTTCTAAAGGAAAATGATCTCGGTTTAAAATTTTTCGTAATCAACGTAAGTTGTTGGTGACCATTAGGGCTGATGTTCAATCCTCTGATGGCATTGTGGCAGACTGTTTCAAAAATGATTAGTCGATAGCGTTTGCGATGTTCAGCATCATGCCTTGTTAGTCCGACTACCTGGTGGGAATTTTTCAGGTTTTTCTTCCATGAATATACGAAATGCGGTGCTAAAATATTTCCCGGAAAGCATTACCTTCCTTCTTTAGCGACTCGGGCCAAATCAGATTTCTACCTACGGGTGCACCAACACAACAATTGCGCCCTTTTCCTCTACCCACGATAGAGGTCTGGAGGCCAAGTGGTTGGCAGCTCTAGCCTCTGGTATCCAAACTTGGGATCCTGCAGTGGCATGGATGTTTGCCAGTGGTTCAGGGGTTGTTGGGGTCCCGGTCAGTTGCCCAAAGTGCACACAAGATGAACGTAAGCGACAAGCAAGCCAAACCTCTACCACGATGTATGCTCATGGCTGTCCATCCCTCGTTGCCTGACACTGGGTTAGTCACAGCAAATTTATAAGACTCTCTTTATAAAGACAAAATAAAGAAATGAAAAGTTATTTATTTTAGAAAGAAATATGTTTTTGAAAAGGAAAATAAATTTCCTATAACACTTAATTATTGTATTACATAACACATATGTTGCATAAATATTTTGAAAAGGAAATTTATTTTCAGGCAAACATATTGCAAAGATAAATAAAGCGTATAGTTCTAAATTATCTGCTTTTCAATACTTCAAAATATTTTACTAAGTGCAAAAGGCAAAACTTCTATGAAACATGCATTCAATAAATGGGAAATTTGGCAAAATAAGTACAGCGAAATTGTTGAAGAATATATATAAAACAGTTTCCAAATTTATTTCCTTGCGGGCTTTGATGTTTATTTTAAGCCTTGATTTAATCTGTTTAGCGTTGTTTATTTCTTCATTTAAATTATGAACTTTAGCGTATATAGAATAAATTAAAGAAACATATTAAGATAATAGAGTAACTGTTAACAAATAAGTTATTTAAGAAAAAGTGCTTGTTGATTATAAAATCAATGAAATAAAGTTCTTATAAATGCTTCCGTTTTAAAGGTACATTTTGAAAATTTGCAAAAATCGGAGAAGTTGATATTGGGAAATACATATATATTTGCTTTATTTTATTTACTTACAGAATATTATTATTTTTAATTATTAAAATTAATTGTTTAAAAAAGAATTTTAAAACATTATTATAAAGCTGATTACGTAACTAGCGGCTTTTCAAGTTATTTGTATAAAAAGATTTCTGCATCTTTAAATTCGTTGAATTTATAAAGTGATTTTTTTTTTTTAATTAAGAAAAAAAGGAATATATTGTTCCTATAAACATTCCCACAAACACATGCACATTACCTTGCACACTGACATGCTTGCATATACGCATGTACCCTTAAAAAGCATACATACACATTCTTATGTCCACACACATACATACACATGCGCATGCGCATAATCATACAAAAATAATCATGCACAATACACACACATATGCACATATATATACATATCCTACACTTAAGGCACACATGTACATATGCATATACATACACATGACCATGCACAAAAGAACACATACATTAAAATGGCAAGATATATACGCATAAACGCAGTCATGTACATATCATACATGCAAATATACATCAAATGCACATGAACACGCATTCAACTGCACATGCACATGCATATACAAACAAAAAATGCTCTATATAAGAGCACATGCATATATCATACATGTACATGAATATACACTCATGTCCATAAATTAAGGATAATGAAGTTCAGGCAAAGAAAGAGACAGAAGCAAAACAAATTTGACTTATTTGTAAGTCTATTTATTAAACAAAAGGTAAGAGCAAAAAATATGCTATATGTTTGACATAATTAATAAAAATTGCGATTTTACTCCTGGAGCAAATTTCAAAAAGAACCTATTTACAAAAAACAGTATAACATGGTTAGTATGATGGTTAATATGGATATGTCTCCCGGACGATGCAATACACGCCTTACAACGCCTAGGCATGCTGAGTATCAAATTATCAATCTGATCTTGGGGAATATTACACCACTCATCAAGCAATGCCCTCAAGTTCCGGTTGACAGGTGGGAGGGGTTGACGGGCTGCAATTCGTCGTCGGCCAAGCATATCCCCACATGCTCTATTGGATTCAAGTCCGGTGAGTATGCTGGCCAATCCATACGGGTGATATCCTCAATTGAAGGCATTCGTCTACAATGTTTGCACGGTGAGGACGGGCGTTGTCATCCATAAACAGAAATTCAGCACCCATGGCGCCCCGAAACAAACAAACGTACATGTTGTTCCAGAATGACATCCCGATAGATGTGGCCTGTCATCGTTACACTCTGAACATGCAGGTCAGTTCTGGAACCAAGAATAATTCCTCCCCAAACGAGCCATCCTGCACCACCGTAACGGTGTCGTTCAATGTGTTCTCTTGGTGGTAACGGGTACCTGGCGCTCTCCATATGAAAGTCCGGCGAGGAATCGGACTGCAAACTAAACCTGGACTCGTCGGAAAACATCACACAAGACCACTGTTGCGGTGTCACAATGCATGCTCTCTACTCCAGGTTAATCGCAGGCGACAGTGAGTTGCGGTAAGTGGAACACATCTGACAGGCCTACGAGCATATAGACCAATGTGCCTAAGCGTCTGTACACGGTCTGCCTTGAAACTGTCGTACCGGTAGCTGAAGAGAGCTGACGAGACAGGTCTGATGCTGTGCTCCGTCTGTTTCTTTTGGCAGTAACTGCTAAATGCCGGTCCTCATTCGGCGTTGTAACTCGGGGGCGACCTGTGCTGTAACATCTACTCACATTACCATCATCTTGGAATCGTTGCCAAAGCCTGGAGATGACACTCTGGGCGATTCAAGTTCCTCGGATACTTCCAGCTGGGTACGTCCACATTCCAGTCGTCCGATAATTCTACCACGTAAAAATCATCAAATGCTTCCTTTGTGCCATAACTATGCGGTTATCGCTGAAAGGCTTTTAAAGCGCTTGTGAACAATTTTACTTCTTTGCCACCATTCATATATACCCCTCTCTTACACTCTCGTCATTGTGACGTACTATCCGCGCCATCTGGTGGTTTCCTGTAATTTGCATATTCTTCTTCAAGATGTGTGTGATAATTCTACAGGTGAAATTTTATTTTAGAGTTCAATTTCTGTGGGATTCTGAATTATCCTTAAGAACATACACAGTCACGCACAAATTTACATTCTCGGATGCAAACATACAAGCATACAAGCATACATGTTCACATGCAATCATACCTTAGCTACCTCATTTGCCTGATTACACTGAACTCCAATTAATGATAAAATTATTGTCTTGCCTACACAACGTTATCATTGTAAAAAGTTGATCAATACTTTGAATTCATTATCCAGAAATTATACTATCTTTGCGTATTATTGAATATATCTTCGAAAGCCTCAAATTTTCCTGATTGTGTCACTCACCTCATTTGCCTGATCGCAGTGAACTCCTCTTAATGATATTGGATTCTGACTAATTGGTCCATTTAACATTATCGTTGTAAAAAAGTGTAAAAAAATTCTTTGAATTCATCATCCAGAAGTTGCATCTTTGCATATTATTGCCAATTTATTGAAAATGCACTAAAATTATTCTCATTGACTCACCTCATTCGTCTGATTGCAAGAGAACTCCACTTCATGATGTTTAGCCAAATTATCCTCACAACGTTATCATTGTAAAAATGTCAATCGATCCTTTGAATTCATTATCCAGAAGTTGTAATATCTTTTGTAAACCATTGAAAATGTCTTCAAAGGAACGCTAATATTCATCTTGTTGCCTCACTAACCTCATTCGACTCATTCCAATGAACGCCACCTTATGATATCATTCTAACCACTTTGTAATTTGGTTCCGGAATCCGCGTTAAACTGGAGGTGCCTGTCTAATTAGCGTAAAGTGCTCAAAAATGACAATAGAGCCCCCAAACCAAACCAAATTTAACCAACTTGTCCAGACAATATCAACATTGAAAAATAGTTGATCAATCCTTTTTTGAATTCATTATCCAGAAATTATAGTATACTTGCATAGCATAGAAAATATTTCAAAAGTGCACTACAATTCGTCTTATTGCTTGCGAACTTCATTTGCCTGATTGCAGTGAACTAACACACTTCATGATATTGGATTCTGATCAAATTGCCCATCATTGTAAAAAGTTGATTTCTTTGAATTAATTATCCAGAAGTTGTAGTATTTTTGCAAACCATTAAAAATATCTTCAAAGTCGCACTAAAATTCTCCTTAAATTTCCCCTCATTTGGTCAGTTCATATAATAGAAAATCAATATGTCACACGAATTCCTATATCTAACCAAACCTATCAATGCATGCAATAAATACTATGCATATTTAAATCGCAATGGCGAATACTTTAAAAAATTCATAATATATCATTCAATTTTCCAAAACCATTTATCTTTTCATATTAAAGCGAAAAACACTTTTTCCACTTAAAACATGCCACGACTCAGGGACGTCACATGAGAAGAAAAAGCACTTTTGTTAGAATGCGTCTCTTCTCTTCTTAACACAAACTAAAAATAAAAAAAAGATGAAATAATTTTCCTTCTCCCAACCCCAGATATGATTTCTTCTCTTCCGAGAAGAAAAGATGCACAAAACGAATAATAGTTTTTACAATCGAACCATAAAATCGAAATCGAATTCAGAGGGGATCGAAAAAGAAACCCGATTCTCGTTATTTACTTTCACAAAAACAATTTTCATCGAAGTTTTATTTCATACGAAGAAATCGGATTTTTGCTGAACTAGAAAACAAGCAAGCAAGAGCAGTGGGGACATTTCTGAATAATGAAAAAAAGGGATGTTTCCGTCCTATCTTTTCTGTCTTAGCGTCGGGGGGCGAGTCCCCAGAGTGGACCTAGGGAGCTTATGCTGATTTTTATACATCTAAATAAAGCATTCGCTTACGACAATGAAAATATCACATTTTAGCTGTAAAAGTTTAAAGAGTTGAACCTTTGGAGCAAACAGTTGTCTTCTTCGAGTAAAAAGTATTTCCAGTGTTGAAGTCAGACTATATACATTGTTCACTTTTGGAAATTTAAAAATGGCAGTTTCTTTTTTGTTCAATAATTATTTAAAATTCTTCCGAGACACCAAAAAGAAAGACTGCTCCTAAAAGTTAACACAAATAATTTATTTTGCAAACTTTTGAGAATTAACGAACAGCATTCGAGAATGTAGTTATAATAAATATCTTTATAATAATAATTTTTTATAAAGCATGTATCTTAATAACAGAAAGTAGTTGTTATTGCACATTCTACTATAAGTTATTTTCATTAATTAATGAAGTTAATTTTAATTTAAGTAATTTCAAACACTGTTTTCGAACTATCATTATTTAAACGATAATATTTATTATAAAATAAAACATATTTAATAAGTATAAAGCAAACAGCTTGATATTCGATTATTTGCTTTTTGTAAATTTTTCTAACTTTTATTTTCTTTTTTACTTAAATACAAGTCCCATGTGTGTCTGGGTTAGAATAGCCCCACTGAAGCCCATGCATGTCCGAAAAAGGTTTTCAAAGCACTGATTGCAGTGACCACCATTAATGATTTTTGGTTTCTGGCCAATTTGTCCACACAACATTATATTTGTAAAAACGTTGATAAATCCTTTGAATTCCTTATCCACAAATTGTAGTATCTTTGCATACCGTTGAAAATACCTTCAAAAAACAGTAAAATTCATCTATCAAGATTTCCGCCTTATTACATTGAACTTCATAATGATATTGGATTCTGACCAATTTGCCCACACAATATTATCATTCAAAAAGAGTTGTTCAATATTTTGGATATTGTCAAAAAAATTGTAGTGTCTTGCAAACCATTGAAAATAACTTCAAGTCTCACTATAATTCCACTTAAGTCTCGCCTCATTTGGTCAGTTCATATAATACAAAATCAATATTAGGCTACGAATCAATATATATATAAACAATCTATTAATGCATGCATTAAAATGCACTTTCCTTATTTAAATATCATGTTGATTTCTTTGAATTTATTATCCAGAAATTGTAGTATTTTTGCATACTATTAAAAATATTTTCAAAGCGCGCAAAAAGTCTCCTTAAATATACTATTCTTTTAGCAATGCAGCCAAC